>NQII01010195.1:27661-40005 GCA_002778355.1 Clitarchus hookeri | reverse complement strand
TATCCGGGCTTGGGACCGGCAACATCACATATGTGACCACATGTGATGCAGGCTGCATTACAAACGTCCCATTGATGGGAGGGAGAGCCGTGGTTGCAATTTTGCTCCAAACCACTGGTCACAATGATACACGTGATCTCCGTCATGTTCTGTATCAGCCGAGGCTAAAAAGTAGCCCAGCCAAATATTTATCCTTTCGTTCCACATCACTTGTCTCAATGCTACACGCGATCTCTGCCATGTCCTATGTCATATCTGCTTCAATCGCCCAAACCAAATATCCAAAAGGACTTAACCAAGTTCCCTCCCTCAAATCCCATAGCTATCGGACACAAAAAATATTATTCCCAGGAACATAAAACCATATAGATCCCCCAACCATCAGGTGTACCGACATTAATCGAAAAGGGCCTTAGTAAGTTATTTCCAAAAGGGCATAACTGACCCAACGGCCGAGGGAAGGTCCAAAGAGACAGCCCTCCCTCAAATCCTGGCGAATTCGACCGAAAACTGCGACTTCCAGCACCAACCAAAATTAAAAATACACCCCTTTTGTCGCAAAGTCACCCTTCAAACTTCCGTTCTTGAATAATGAAAATGACCAGGGGTCGGCTCGCAGAATCCGTGGGTTCACTATCCTTGTGTGAAGCAGTTAGACGGGTGCAATTTGAAACCAACCTTTTTTTTTTTTTTGACAGAGTGTAATTGTATGAATGTTNACCAACCTTTTTTTTTTTTTTGACAGAGTGTAATTGTATGAATGTTTTCCTAGGTGGCCCGCATAACCCCTGTTCTTACTCAAGAACGGTGAAGCATGTACATGCGTGCAACCTCAAACCCAGGTCATAAATACGGCCTGCGATAAGCTTTGTAAGTGTACTGCATAACCCGCGTTTTACTCAAGAATGGTGAAGCATGTGCATGCGTGCAAACTGAAACCGAGGTCATAAATACGGCCTGCGATAAGCTTCGTAAGTGTAGAGTCCATTGCGGAATCAATTCCGAAATTATCGTACGAGATATCTATATGTGTGGCGTAGATCTAATACTTGTACGGCCCAAACATGTTCATTTCAGGCCTATAGGTAAAGTTGGGCGGTGCAGAGACCGTTATGGTACTAATTTCGCAATTATCGTACGAAATACCAAAGTTATGGTAAACAGTAACATAATTATGGTATACGANATTATGGTACTAATTTCGCAATTATCGTACGAAATACCAAAGTTATGGTAAACAGTAACATAATTATGGTATACGAAATATGGGACAACTGCCTTCGCACCATAGTTATGATACATATTATGGTACTCTTTTATGGTACCGACATTTATCCAAACGGGCCTAACTAACTTTGCAGCGAGGAAGGGTCCGAAGAGACATCCCTTCCTCAAATCCCATCGAAATCGGTCGAAAACTGCGGTTTCCAGAGCGGAGCAAAGTTAAAAACACACCCCTCCGGTCACCACATCTCCTCCCTGGGGAGTGATGGAGGGGGATGGGGTGGGGGTGGGATCGACAGAGGAAGGTTCAAAGGTGTGCACAAACTTTGTTCCAGCACTCTGCCCATTGAGGGTGGGGCGCTGCGTTCCCCCCTCCCCAAAGCCACCCTTCAAATTTCCTTGTAATGAACTTGGTGAAATGAATGGACATGGTATTATGATTTCACGGGTGATGTGATAATGCGGTGCTTGGCCATCGGGGGACCCCTCCCCTCCCTCCNTGGACATGGTATTATGATTTCACGGGTGATGTGATAATGCGGTGCTTGGCCATCGGGGGACCCCTCCCCTCCCTCCTCACACCCGCAGTATCCTTCATTATGCCACGGCCGCGAAGTGGGAAGGAGGTTGTAGTCACTGGACCCTCCACCAAACCCACCAGACGCCATTTCTGGCTCCGTGAGCGGCAAGNAGGTTTTTAGTTTCCAGTCAGGAGAATGCAATATTCGCACCCCCGCTCCTGTGCCGCGACGAATCTACCCGCCTTATATACCTGCTGAGCCCAATGTGTCACATGGCTAACTGTCAATCACGAGCAGTGTGATATCATCATTGGCACGCTGCTGTGGGAGATGGCAAGAACTATAGCAGTCGAAGCCAGTATGATAAATGAAAGGTGTGAGCATGCATGTAAGTTCGCATGGTTGTGTTACACAGGACAGACATCACATAGCTGAGGAGCTGGTCCTCGATGCCCTGGATGCTAACTCCCAACCGCCGTTTGTGACCAGAGAGAGAAAGACACTCGCAGTTGAAAAAATAACTTTTTTACGCTAGGCTACATCATAGAGTCCTCAATATCAATTGTATGTTTTTTCACTTCAAAAAACACGATAAACTCTCAAATATATACATTTGTTTTAACCTATATTTGTACGGGAAACAATGACCATGCTTCTTGCGTGTTCCTAAGCAAACACCTGGAAAGCTAGCATGGCTACGTAGAGAAAAGTAATACACTTTGGTATTCGTACATTTCTCAGTGTGCATATATACCGAAGTGCCAATCCCAAAGTATCGGCAGATTACATTTTATATTCCCTCTGGATTNGCATATATACCGAAGTGCCAATCCCAAAGTATCGGCAGATTACATTTTATATTCCCTCTGGATTAAAATAATCTTTGGAATTATCTCTGGACAACGATTGCTAGAGGCATTTCGTTGCCTATGAGGGAAATGCATAGAAATTGTTTTCATATTGTTTTCAAATATATATATATATNGCTAGAGGCATTTCGTTGCCTATGAGGGAAATGCATAGAAATTGTTTTCATATTGTTTTCAAATATATATATATATATCATGTACTAATAAGAACAGATTTAAACTTGCTAAAAAAACCTTTCTATTAGGACTATAATGTGCTTTTTTTGTAATTTGCTTGCTCTGTCCTTACAGTTTCTTTTTAAAGTTGGGTGTCTATTTCTTGGCAAGCAGGCCACCGGGAATGACACTATGCTTACAGCATCAGTGGAGGCAGGGAGATGGTCTTTACTCAGTTTTGAGTTATTCATGCCATCATTACTTATAAATATTTACACAATATTTCGTCATGAATAAAAAAAATGCAATTTTTTAACACAGCAAATNTGCCATCATTACTTATAAATATTTACACAATATTTCGTCATGAATAAAAAAAATGCAATTTTTTAACACAGCAAATTAAAATTTTTAAAGTAAAATAAATAAAATCGATAGTAATTTGATGTGAGCTCGAAAGCTGAAAGAAAGAAAGAGAGAGAGAGATAGAGAGGAAAGGAAAGAGAGACAGGAGGAAATAATTCTGCATGGTTTCGCAAAACTCGATTCACAATTCCATTACAAATTTAAAAAATAGCTTTTTTTTACTTTTTTTAAAATATGTATTGCTCTAATAACTAAACAATAAAAAAAAATATTATTTATAAAGCGATGGAATTATTTCTGTCTTCGCCTTTTCTTACGTATGGTTTCGTCATTTGTTAAAAAGAAATTCACCTTGCATTTACATTAATCTTTTAAAACTGACATTTGTTTTATAAATCCGATAGCAAAAAATATACACCATGTACGTTTTATGCGTAGGTGTTCTGCCGGATGAAAAATAGTTTTCTTAAATCGGATAATGTGTACATATATTCTATTTGACATACCCTCTGCCTATAAAAGTAATATGGCTGTCGACTCTCCAGAAACATACGTATGTACTTGAAGGGTTAGCGGACGTAATGTTGAGTTCCTTCGGGCATCCCAGCACTCCTGATTCGAGCCTCAGCAAGCGAGCCTCAGCAAGCGAGCCTCACGAACCTCACTTCCCCATTTAAAATACATATTCCTCCTCCTCTACCTCCCACTCCTTCTATGTATGATATAAATCAAGTAGGCTACATGGAAGTTGTATTCAGATTGTAAAGCAAGACTTTAGCCTTCCCGTCCGCATCAAGGGAAATGATAGAGAAGACTCGCAGCCACAGCCAGTCACATTGCACCCGTAGCCCCATATTCACACTACTCACGGCAAACAGGATGGCCGGACCGGGAGACGACCCTAGCTCCTCGAGAATGCGAACCTGATGGTTGACAAGTGCGTCACCTTGCTCGGTGTGTGTTTACTAGCGAACTGCACGTGTCCCAAGACGTCAATATCCCTTTACACACTGCCCATTGTGTACAGACATGGCGCTGTGATCTCGAGGGTGCAGTAGAAGACATCTATCTTCTGTCCACGTTAGTCTGCCGATCGTGACATAATCAAACTTCCTTTAGGTATTTTGGATGCCAAATTGCATGCTAGATTGCCACCTTCAACCTCACCTTTTCAACTAGAGATCGTTCTGCACGAGGAAGGGATACGTATTCCCTTGAACATCGTGCTTCGACTGTTTGTCAATCCTCGTGATACATATGCTGTAACTCAGGCCGCAGTTTGGCCAACCCCTTGCTAATAAAGATGTTTTGTCGGCACAGTTATTCGTATTATTGTTTGTCCACCACTTGGATATTTATACATTTACTATAATGTTGGCAACAAACTATGAAAAATTGTTTTTTGTTTTCAAGTAATGTTAAAAGTGTAATGTCCATAATATATGGCCACTGAAATAGGTTTTTTGTTATTTTAGGAACATTTATGGTGTCAAATATATTACAATGTTACTTAAGGCATCAGTGATATTTAATTAGGCTCATTACAATGTTAATTTCTACGTAAGGTGGGAAAATACCTAATGGGTAAAAATAACAAACTGAACTAAACGAAATGTTAAATTTTTATAATAAACTTGGACGTTCAAACTGATGAGTGAAACAGCAAACTTCTGATTGTTTCTCAATTAACGTTAAGCTAACCGCCCCGCCTCCTGGTGGTGTGTGCTTCGACTTAAATGCTTGTTTAGCAATAGTAGCGTCGTGGGTTCAAGTCCCATCGCGTCCATGGTGTAAGCGAACTGTATGTCCATATATTAGACCTCCCGCTAATGAACACCAGGTCATGAAAGGCATCATGACAACATGGCCGTGGTACCGACCCACCAGGACATAAACAAACCTAGCTGTCCAACTAAATTAACAATTTATGCCGCGTGTAAAACTTAAAACCTACACTGCTGCTGACATGTACCATGGCATTCTTTATATAGTCCATTCACGGTTACTTCCAACTTTTCTGCAGCCCTGCTTAAGTTCTACTTTCAGGCTATTCATCCGCCTCACGCAAACAAAGATTAACCAAGTCTAGAAAATTACATCAGAAGAACAACGCACCGTACTTGTACGCATTCAATTAAACAATATTTAGCATAAGAACTATCTCACTAGGCATTACCAATACACCTAGTTCCACACGACATGCTTAGGAGACAACCGAATACGCCATACATGGGGCGACTTTGCAGAGGTTTGATTCAGAGAGCGTGGAGATACTGCGAACAGACTGCAGGTAACAGTTATTGTGCGTGGAATGTTTCTAAGCGTTCGTTTGTGGAAATCTGCTTTCTTTGCCTACGCGAGGCGCATTTTACGTAGGTGGCGTGTGCAGGCAACGTAGGCATATGAAATACGGACGAAATAATACTTTATTGTGCGAAAGAGGTATTCTAAACTTTTTAAATTTTTAATGGTGGCATGCAAGCATATCTGAAATAAACACCACGATCTCCAGAGTGAGGCGTGATGCAGTTGTACTTTCGTTAATCAAATATAAATTTTTTAATGTGTCGTTTATACTTTTCGTGCAGGACTGACAGGTATCATTTCTGTACTCTATTAATACATCACACACTCAGAGTAATTATACTGATTGAAAATTGAAATGTTTTAATTAAAATGTGACGAAAAAAAAATTAATTTACTATATCCGAGGGTAGGAGTGTTGTCAAATTTTTAAGGGGCATTCGTTTTGTTTTTATAACTTATTGAAACAATTTAAGTGTACTATAAAAAAACTTACTTTTGCATTTACGATTTGTAGAAACCTATACTCGCGCAAACCTATATAATTTCAAATTTTTACTATGAACTGTTATAAGTTTTCATTGTGCAGAACACTTCATTCCTNCATCATGACAACATGGCCGTGGTACCGACCCACCAGGACATAAACAAACCTAGCTGTCCAACTAAATTAACAATTTTTGCCGCGTGTAAAACTTTAAAATTTGTAGTAAAACCTACACTGCTGCTGACATGTACCNATGACAACATGGCCGTGGTACCGACCCACCAGGACATAAACAAACCTAGCTGTCCAACTAAATTAACAATTTTTGCCGCGTGTAAAACTTTAAAATTTGTAGTAAAACCTACACTGCTGCTGACATGTACCATGGCATTCTTTATATAGTCCATTCCCGGTTACTTCCAACTTTTCTGCAGCCCTGCTTAAGTTCTACTTTCAGGCTATTCATCCGCCTCACGCAAACAAAGATTAACCAAGTCTAGAAAATTACATCAGAAGAACAACGCACCGTACTTGTACGCATTCAATTAAACAATATTTTGCATAAGAACTATCTCACTAGGCATTACCAATACACCTAGTTCCACATGACATGCTTAGGAAACAACCGAATACGCCAATGGGGCGACTTTGCAGAGGTTTGATTCAGAGAGTGTGGAGATACTGCGAACAGACTGCAGGTAACAGTTATTGTGCGTGGAATGTTTCTAAGCGTTCGTTTGTGGAAATCTGCTTTCTTTGCCTACGCGAGGCGCATTTTACGTAGATGGCGTGTGCAGGCTATGTAGGCATATGAAATACGGACGAAATAATACTTTATTGTGCGAAAGAGGTATTCTAAACTTTTTAAATTTTTAAATGTGGCATGCAAGCATATCTGAAATAAACACCACGATCTCCAGAGTGAGACGTGATGCAGTTGTACTTTCGTTAATCAAATGTTAATTTTTTAATGTGTCGTTTATACTTTTCGTGCAGGACTGACAGGTATCATTTCTGTACTCTATTAATGCATCACACACTCAGAGTAATTATACTGATTGAAAATTGAAATGTTTTAATTAAAATGTGACGAAAAAAAAATTAATTTACTATATCCGAGGGTAGGAGTGTTGTAAAATTTTTAAGGGGCATTCGTTTTGTTTTTATAACTTATTGAAACAATTTAAGTGTACTATAAAAAAACTTACTTTCGCATTTACGATTTGTAGAAACCTATACTCGCGCAAACCTATATCATTTCAAATTTTTACTATGAACTGTTATAAGTTTTCATTGTGCAGAACACTTCATTCCTTTAATTTCAGTAAATTTACACCGCCGAATAAGTGACTTTCAATGCCGTACAAGACATTTTGAAAGTACGTTGGAAGTGGAACATTTTACTGCGCAAGGCTCTTAAAAGTTGAGTTGGGTTGAGAGATTTGGGCGGCTCTTAACAATGAGGCTTTGAGAGCCGACGTCGTCTTAAAGTAACACAAGGTTCGTGTCGACCACTCCATTCTTCTAACTTCTTCGCGACGTCCGTTCTTTCTGTAGTTAGCTTGATGAAGCCAACAAGTGAATTATTTGGTACCCAGGTAAGTTTTGCAATGTGAAGACAATTTATTGTGTTCCTAAATATGTACTATTATTCACCTAATTTGTTTTCTTTTGTAGCCTATCAACTTTTAATAATTTAGTATCGACTTATTGTGTGGCATCCAAGCTATTTAAATTGTGTTTATTTACAATGCGCGCTGCAACACTTAAGACGATTCCCATGAGTCGATAAATAGCATTTAGAGTTAAAAGAATGATCACTAAATTCACTTTTAGTTCGTATTTACGAAAAGTTTCTCAAATGTTTATTTATACGGTGAGTTAAAGTGTTTCATACCGTGACACGACAAAACTCTAAAAACACACACACACACACACATACATATATTCCTTACCACAGCCACTGTTTTTCCATTACTCATTACTTCCCGAATTGCATCCGAAAGTTTGTTTTTATTTGGTGCTTCTTAATAATATGGTTTCTTTGGCTCGTGCTCCCAGTTAACGTGGAAACTACATATCAGCTAAGCCACTGAGCCTAAGTTCCATTAAATATGGCTTCCCTTCCAATTTACGGCCACTTTGTTAGTGCTTATTTCTTCTATAGCATAAGTTATGCTGCTTTCAACACTATATAATTTTTTTCAAAACTGGCGGGTTTTAACTTCACGTGTGACATCTCTCCAGGCTGTGCTTGCAATAAATTGTCATAGACGTAATTACCGGTGCTTTAAGCCAGAGAATGATAATNGTGACATCTCTCCAGGCTGTGCTTACAATAAATTGTCATAGACGTAATTACCGGTGCTTTAAGCCAGAGAATGATAATTTTCAGAGCACCGCCCCCATCAGCAAACCAACTTATTATTAGCTCCGTAAGAGAGACACATCTGCAAGCACGTTGCCCATAAGTAATCCTGATGGATGATGTAGCAACTTCAATAGAAGCGACTANGAAGTGATTGGTTTCTTCTATATACCAGTGCTAGCCCCACCCAAGTCACATACACAGGCTGACTACAAACAAATCTTGTGCTCATTCAGTTATAACGCTGTTTACAGTGCAAATAGTAATTTTAGTACTAATCTAATGCAGACTTGAGACTTTCACTTCCTAAATAATCCTCATACCTGGTTTACCTACATACACACTTATGTCCCAGTCTGTTTGTCATACTTTATGCATATTAATTATTCACGCATAGTTCAGCAATTTGCGGAAAACTGAATATTTATTCCGCACACCCAATATGTTAAACTCAATTTTTAGTTGTGAGTAAATAATGGACATAGTACAATTTACTTATTTTATTTAAAAAAAACTACGCATTACGTGGGAAAACTACATGGAACGTAAGATTTTTGCTTCCTATAACTGGATACGACAAAATTATTTAGAGGGTTAAATATTTGGCGGAGACAATTTTTTTTTGCGTAAATATCGATACTCGAAACACTAATAGTATTTCACCGTCTGCTAAGAGAAGTATGCGTGGAAAGTCTCTCACCAAACAATACGGCGGAGTTATAAAATGACTCCCGTCACTAAGGAAAATTCGCCTCTCGTCGCAGGATACTCACCGTTCCTTCCGAAGTACATTATTGTTACACGTGGCCGCGTGGATTTGTGGAGTGGAGTGGAGAGATTCGGGGGGTTCTTATCATCGAGATCTTGAGAGCCGATAAGGGTGAAGTGAGGTGAGTATGATGTAGCGCCGGAATGCAAGGGTAGGGGAACAGGATATCCCCGAGAAAACCCGCAGAAGAGCGGCATCTTTTGGCACGAGTCCCACATTGCAAAATTCTGGGAGCGACCCCGCCGGGAATCGAAACTGGTTCACCTAGGTGGGAGGTGAGTACTCTAACCACTACACCACCGCGGCAGAAGGGAAGGCGGGGTTACAAACGGCGGAACACTACCACGTGCCACAATAAGGCTATCGGGTCTGATGCCACTTCCACCCATGCAAGATTTAATGACTTGGGTAGTCGTCACGCGAATTCTCCAGTCATCTCCCTCCCTTCCTCGTCAGCGCGACACGAGGTGCGAAGAACCTTCTGGGCCAGGTAAGTTCAGCTATATAGGCCTACCTAGTGACTAGCTCTGTGTAGAGTTCGGAGACTCGTGCGGCAATTAGCGCAAGACATTTTCCTAGCTAGCGTCAGCGAGTTTTAGGTCGGTACTACAGAGTACGATGTGATTTGTACAATTTTGGGGAAATAGCCTGTATGCAGGATAAAGTGAACATGTTTATTTCGTCTCAAAAATGAAACATTTTTCACTAATATCAAATAGAATGTTTCGATGTCTCTGAAAAAAAATTATTGTGCCCACCATACTTTCACGTGGTTCCAAAATTGCTCATTCGCTCTAGGATAAAATGATTATAGTAATGCGCAACGATATGACGTTCTCAATCGAATTTTATTTCATATTCTGTGTCGTCATTCATGTTGAAATATAAATATTAACACGAAAATTTTCTTTATCATCACATATCTAAACACAAGAAAACAACCACAAAATCATGCTAATTTAGAATATTTCTAAAAATAGTAGTAGTTTTTTAAATACGAGTGTTTTTCTATGTTTTTGTATGAATTATTATACACTTTTGCAGAAGGAAAATAAGTTTAGAGGAATTTATTTATTTAGACACTGCAAAATGTTATTCCGATGATACTACACTATTGAACTGTAAAAATGCAGGAGTTCAAAACATAATGTAACAAAAGAGGCGTAATTTTAATAAAACATAGTTGTTTATTACATTGTACAGACTTCAATTCAAAATGTATCGCATTCGATGTGTTCACATTGCGCAAATAGACGTTACGTGATTAATGCCATGTTTGCCTAAATGACCTCATACCACTGCTTTAGTTCTTCATCAGCAAACGGGCGATATCCTGCAACCTTAACTTTGCCCTACCATCAGAGCATTATGAGACGTGGTTAGGTCAGACATTGCACACACACGTGTCAGCGAGGCTCACTGTACCGTGAACAGACTATAACAGTTAGAAGAAATGGAACCGAAATAATTTCTTAAGGCGTTTGCGTGATGTACATGTGCGCCATCTCTCCCAAAATAAATTTCGCTGGCAACTTTAAAATATTTATTCTCCAGCAGAGACGAATGACGATGTGGGATAACTTGGCATCCAAAAGCACATGCCGTGGATGGTTTTACATTTCCTCCACGGGACGCAGATTATTGTGTCTAGACGTAAATATTTCATGAAGATGAGATTGGTTAAATAGGAAACTCATAACTAATCATATTTCTCCTTTTTAAAAGATGCATTGAAGTACTGTAACATTATGCGGCACTCTTTCTGCCTGATTGCATGATCTGCAGCAGATAATTTACATACCGAAAGTAGATTTAAACGCTTTCTTACGAAGGTCGTCTTTCAGATCGCGATGACAAAATGAGCTTGGAATTCTTAACTATTCAGACGTTTTCCTTTGCAGCTTCAGAAAATATTCATGAGTGCTATGGATCTCAATTTTGTGAGTTTTCGGCCTGCCTCTGTCACTGAATTCCAAAGCACTTCCGTTCTGGAATATCTTCTTTCCGCAAAGATGAATGTTCGATTTGTACACTTCTTGAAGTCTTCCTATGCCTTTTTATCTGTCATCTTTCGTACACATGAAGTCGACATATCAGAGTCTATTAATGTTTTGAAGGGAACAGCATCATCTTCTGTGGGGATACACATGGAAGGCCCACAGGGTGGAACTGCTGCTGTGGTAGTCACTGGAGGACGAGTGGCTACTAGCATGACTGCTGCTGGAGTACATTTGCTGTGGTTCTTGGTTCATGGTGCATTAACAAACATATCTGCATTATTTATATAGCCCAACTTGAATTGATATGAATGTTTTTGGGGAAAATCTATCTTTTCGAAGCAGTTTTTGCCTATATACGGAGCACAAAACTGATGCAAACTGTGTATCTATTGTCGGTAAACGACCAAGTATGTATTTCTTAATACTTCTATAATGTTGTTTACCATCGCATGATTCTCTGTACTTGATATCCCTGGGGTCCCCGGGCATCGCATAAGACACTGCTAGATTCGGAGCACAGAGATGAACAGCGTAGTTACTATCTTCGTACATGAAGCTGGATACTACCCTAGAGGTTTCGTATAGTGAAAACTCATTCCACTGTAGACGGAAATCTACGTTCTCACTAAACACTTCAAAGTACACTGGAGAGCCAAAAAAAACTAGTATAGGCGTGCGTATGCAAATAACAGAGGTATGGAACCAATCAGAGTAACGCGATGCGGTCGGCAGCTCCTATATAAGACAACAAACGTCTGGCAAAGTTTCTAGATCGGTTACTGCTGCTACAATGGCTGGTTATCAAGATTTCAGTGAGTTTGAACGTGGTGTTATAGTCGGCGCACGAGAGATGGGACATAGCATCTCCGAGGTAGCGATAAAATTTTGATTTTCGCGTACGACCATTTCACGAGTGTACCGTGAAGATTGGGAATCTGGTAAAACATCAAATCTTTGACATCGCTGCGGCCGGAAAAAGATCGTGAACGTACGGGAAAAAAGACGACTGACAAGAATCATTAAACGACTGTCTGCAGGTTGGGAAAGAGTTTAACCGCATCTAAACAATGCTGGGGCATCAATAAGTGCCAGCGTGCGAACAATTCAATAGACCATCATTGATATGCGCTTTCGGAGCCGAAGGCCCACTCGTGTACCGTTGTTGATTGCATGACACAAAACGTTACGCCTCGCCTGGGCCCGCCAAAACTGCCATTGGACTGTTGATGACTGGAAACACGTTGCCTGGTCTGAAGAGTCTCGTTTCCAATTGTATCGGG
>NQII01010195.1:14612-27197 GCA_002778355.1 Clitarchus hookeri | reverse complement strand
CTCTTCAGTGTATATCGAGCTGTAAATATCACCACATTCATTTTTAAAAGTAATACCATAGTGCACACAATGTAAGCCTTCACGCACGTAGTCGTAGCGAGTGCTGGGGTTGTACGATATACATGGTGCCAACTCCGTGCTAGTAGGATCAGGCAACAAGAACCCTTCTTCATCTTCCTCGCAGTCTAAAGGAAATGGTTCGTTACCATCGTAGCCAGGGTCCATGGTGGCTGGGCTGGCTGTCTGCTTGACTGGTTAACTGCTGCTGACCGCAGACTAGGCAGAAGAAGACTGGATGCATACTGGTACACAACTGGAGGAAGTTCTTGGGGGAGGGGGAGCAGAATGGATGACTCATTACGAAGAGGAATGGTGTACTTTGAATGTAATGTGAGCATATGGTTGTCCGAACTAACCTGTCGTTGTTGAGAATGGATGGGTGACTATAGCCATCACAATACTCCTTCCAGCATATTACTTCATTCCTGTTTGACCGTCGCAACTTGTATGCAATGCTGCTAGCACCACAGAATGCAGTTACAGTTTCATCTCGTGCTGCACTCACCAAGCTTTGCAGTGTAGTCAGCAGCTGGCTGTCTGGTCGAAGATGATGAACGGGGCAGATATTGAAGTAACAAATCTTTGGTTCCACAGAGAAAAGTATTCCACATTGCATGCAACCCAGTGCTCCAGTCCATCGCAGCTTCCTATTCGTTCTGGCATACCAGGTATCCAGAAGTGAACTCTGAGGTAGCCCATGGTAGTATCGGAGTAAATGGCTACATATTCAGGTCGGAACTGCACAGNAACCCATGGTAGTATCGGAGTAAATGGCTACATATTCAGGTCGGAACTGCACAGACGTGATGTGATGTTAGTAAGGTCACAACTAATACTATGAGCCTTGTCCTCCACATCATCTTCCCCCTCTCCACTGTCCTCCCCCACTCCACCACAATTCTGGATGGGCCAGTGCTTGCTCGTAAAGTCAGCTGACTCATGCTCTTTTCCATCGTCAGTTAACTCCATTTACCTGGCACCCAGCAGGTGCAAGCCTGTGAAGACCGCAGAGTTTTGCCAGCAAAAAAGCAAGCATTTAGGAATACGCATAAAAAAACTTCAAAAGGAATTGGTGAAGAACAAACTGAGGCCAAGAATTTAGTGGCATAAATATGTGACAATTTATTCCTCCAACTGCAATGAAGATCCTTAAAGATGAACTGANCAAGAATTTAGTGGCATAAATATGTGACAATTTATTCCTCCAACTGCAATGAAGATCCTTAAAGATGAACTGAGGAATTTCTAAAGAAAACCGACAGGTAGTAAGTGGACAATTTCTGAGAATTGATTTGCTCTTGCAATTTATAAACGTAGTCCTAGAGCAAAGCAGTTCCTTTCACATCATGTGAATTTACCATCAGAGAAAATGTTGCAAAGATTATTGCACAATATTCCTCTCGAACCTGGTATGAATGCTCGCTAACTCTGACATTTGAAAGAGGTGACAAGCAATATGTCCGAAAAGGACAAAAACTGTGTACCAATGTTTTATGAGGTGTGTATGTAGTGGTATTAACTTCAACAACAGCAAGGAAATTGTTGAAGGGTTTGAAGATTTAGGTCAGCTAGAGCATACCAATTTTAGTGCTGGACACATGCTATTTTGTGTGCAAGGTTTGCAAAGACAATGGAAACAACCTCTAGCACATTATTTTTTAAAAGACACTACATCGACACATATAGAGGTTAAGCTGATACTGACCAGTATAAGGGGACTTGAAGACATCAGGCTTCGTGTTCTTGCTACCATATCATATCGAGGTTCGTCGAATGGAGCAGCTATCAGCAGACTACAAAAACGTGTCCTGAGGGTAATTACAAACCAGTGTATAAAATAGATGGAAGGAAAATAATAAACTTCTTGACATCCCTCACATACAAATGAATCTCGGAAACAGTTTGCTTTCAAGTAACCTTCAGTATGATGAGAGTAAAGTTGCGAAATGGGAGCACATTCAGTGTTACGACCTTTATCAGTATGCGCGTGCAAAATGCGTGAACTAACATCAGAACATTTATATCCAAAGGGCAAAACAAATATGCATGTTAAAATAACAGCNCGTGAACTAACATCAGAACATTTATATCCAAAGGGCAAAACAAATATGCATGTTAAAATAACAGCAAAAGTTTTCAGTGCAAGAGTCTCCTCTGCTATCACATGAAAAGAAACTCGGAAACTGTTAGTTTCCAGCAGATCTGCTGGCAATGACGGATTTATTTTTGTACACAGTGAATGGTCCAGGTGGTCAGTGGAAGATGTACCAAGATGTAACGTTTGTGCAAAACCCATCATTAACTTTGGCATGAGATGAGGGTGAAATTGAAAACAAAAATTGAAATCTCCTCATAATTTTGAACGATTTTAAGCACTGTACACCAGGATTACTTTGTATTTGCTTGGGTAAAATTGCACCACAAAAAACATGTGTGTATGTGTTATATGGTGAAAGAGTAGCAAATGCTACCTGGGTAGGTAACATTCTAAATTAAAAATATTTAGCTACAGTCTTCTGTTTGTTTGTCAAATTGCACCAAAACGAAAATTTTCAGTGTTGCAAAGTTACCCCTGCAGGTGCAAAGTTACCCCGTTTTACGGTAGTAATTGTTGCTGTGTTTTTTTCATCCAGAAGACGGATGGAGGTATTCACGTTCCTCCCTGCAATAAAAGGTTGGCTAGATAATGCAGGGATGCAACAGTTGTGGACAACAGTTCATAGACTTGGCTTCAAGTACCTCAACTTGAGGCAATTAAACCAAGACCCTCTAGGAAACTGTTTCGCCGCTTTGAGACAGGCAACAAAACAGACCCAATATGCGTCCAACTTTGCAGCAGAATTTAAGACAGTTTTGGTCAATAATCTGTCACGCAGAAAGATTTTTGGCAAGAATTACCTTGATGAAGGATATGCTCCTCTTCAGAATGACCTAAGGACCTTAACTAAGGTTACTCAAACCAAATCAGAAACATACAGCAACCAAGAAGTTAAAATAAGCATAGATTCACATTTAGTGCATGGTAACCGCTTTAAAAATCCTTTCAGCAATGAACAATTCAATAAAACCAATAGGCAAGCTTTAACATATGTTTGTGGTTATACTGTCAGAAAAATTTTACACAAACATTTATGCGTTTCATGCGAAAGGTGTTTGGCAATACAAGAAAAGAGTTCAGACTAATGTTTGATAACTTTAAGGAAGTATACTGATGGTCAGAATCATCTAACCTATCCATCACCAGAATTTATTAATGTTTATCTTATGTCTCGAAAAGCATTTAACAATAAATGTTTTTCAATTTTACATCTATAGCGGTTTGCCATATGAAATTAATATATTTGTTTTGGTAACTATTAACATATAATGTTGGTTTTTGAATATGATTTTATTGGTTTTTTTTACATTTTCTAGTAATTTTAATTTATGCCTCTACAATTTATTGGTTTTAAAACCCATTTTTGACGGAATGGATTTTGACATTACTGACAGCCATCTAGCTCACTGTTCAATTCACTCACTTCTCCTTATCTACAGGAGCAGTCTATTTGTTTACATATTTGGGCCCCTGGTTGCTATGCATCCCACTTGCTGGGCATTCAACACTGCTATCCTGCATAGCAGCAAGAAGAGAAAGATGCTTTCAAAGTTACACTTTCGCCAGAAGAGAAAACTATTACTTAGAGAGATTGTTTTGTAATACATGGGCGTTGTTTACAGACTGTGCTGTATGTACTATGTTAAGTAAAAATACTAACAAACGTAACATATGGCCAATTAAGCTTCCCCTCCGAGTAACTGCCTTCCACAGCTAAGGAGGCTATCCTACTGCAAACGAAATTTACATGTCAAAATGTTGGATATGATACATTGGCCGGTATGTGTTTTATGCTAGAGGTAATGTTTAAGTAGTGCACCATTGGCATAAACATAGCTGTACATTGTTCAGTGGACAATCTAAAGTTTACAAACCCACCATAGTCGTTGTGACTGTGTTGCCGAAACACATNCATTGTTCAGTGGACAATCTAAAGTTTACAAACCCACCATAGTCGTTGTGACTGTGTTGCCGTAACACATGAAAATTGCCAACAAATGCTGTAAAGTATTGGTTTTGCATAACCCTATAACGAAATTGTTAGTACTAAGGTCAGCAATCAGGCAGGTCAAGTTATTGGTCTGCCACATTCCGTCCAGTGTCCAAAACAAGCAGTATCCAGGTATGTTTGTGCTGTGTGGCTGAAATGGACATATGAACAATCATGAATGAACTTTGCTGATTTTCTGTAATCTAACAGCTTTGAGCAGAATGGTAACTCATTTTCTAGGACATCCCTGTAGGTGTAAGCCCCTAACTTGGAAACCAACCACTCAGAAGGGGGCTTAATCAGTCGTGTGTTTGTTGATATTCTTTACTTAGCATATACTAATAGTACTTGCAACACAACCTGTAAGCAGCACAAAAACTTTTTTGAAACAGATTATATTTATTTCGACCCAACTGTGGCGCTATAAAAGCAGAAGCTCTGCAGACATTATAGTGATTGTGTTCCTGACCCAGAACATATGGTGCAGGTACCACTTATTATCTTGAGCTCAAGGTTTATTGGAATGAATGCACTGTTCTGGCTAAAATGTTTGCTCAAGATGTACTGCCTCTTTTTGGTTTTTCTATACTTGCTTCTATAATGATATGAATGAAAAATGTGTTTAGTACATATTTATGTTTCGCGGCCTCGTAATTCAGTGACCAAACCTCCAGATGGAAACATTTTTATGTTGAGTTCCGACAGTCAAAGTCATCAACATTATTGAAATCTGCATGGAATTTTAAGAAAACGTGGTTGACAGTATTGTTTTGTAATGGTGGCATAAGGCTGTCTTACAAATCTGTTTGCATTTTAATTGTAACAATATATTCCATGCCTCTTAGAAACTCCATCAGACGAAACAAGTTACGATTCAGTTCCGCTACAAACATCTTGTATGTAAGATCCACACACCACTACGACACAGCTAGCGGACAGCTACCACAGGTTGTCTACCTGCAGGCAGTAACACTTCTCTGTGAAACCAAACATGTCATTTTTATTCGAGTAGAGCGAGAGTTAGGTGATTTTTTGCAAAATACATCTATGTTGCTAATTCTGCCAGCATTTCATAATCCCTTATCAAAAATGAGGATTTTTTGGAACATAATTTTTGCAGAAATAAGGACGGCAAAATCCCCTTTCAAAATGATGGGGATGAGTTACATATACACGACATTCACTTTATTGATGATAACGGCATTAATAATTAGAAACCATTACTTAGTTTCTGTCCTACAAGCAGTTTCCTAAATATGACAATAAATAATGATTTTTTTCTTGAACTTTGGAAACGTCTGTGGCTCTTGCTATCTGACCTGGACCACGAGTTGTCTACATCAATCTTTCTATTTCCACCTCAGGAATAACCTTTATATTTTTCGGTAAGTTTTAGTGGTATATTGTATAAAGAGCTGTGTGTACGCTTAATTCTTAGGATTGGAAGGGAGTGGTGAGGATTGCCGAGAACTGAAGATGAGGATTGGCGAGGATTGTTGAAGATTGGCGAGGCCTGCTGAAGACGATCATTGGGAAGGATTGTTGAAGATTGTCCGCCCTCGCGAGCACTGACCGGGCTGTGACGTAAGCGCTCCTAGCGGCTGGGAGCGGGACTTCGCTCGCCCTTGTTGTCACGGTGTTGGCGACCTGTGAAGGAGTCAGTCGTCGACGTGATCTGAGTATGTGACGACTCGCAAGTGTGCGGGGGCGCCTACGTTGGCGGTTTACAAGTGAGGATTTGTGTACGCGCGAGTGTTTTTGGATGTCCCAGCCAGCCTCACAGCGCGGCGGGATCAGAGATTAGGATAGCGCCGACGCTGAGTTTAAGCTGAATATTCCAGCTTGCTTCATTATTTTGTACTTTAGCATTAGAATTAATTATTAGGGTCGAAGTAACGGTGGTGTTTTGTCAAAACAACCACCCCCTCCCCTTCCACCCGGGGGCGGCTAAGACGAAACTTACGTGCGAGGTGTCCCAACAGTTGCAAGGAAGCAGCTAGTGAACCGAGCGTGGAAAACATTCGTACGTCTCTTGTGATAGTGAAGGCAGCACAATTTACTTTATCTAATTGTTAGTTCAGAAAGTGTTATTTTTAGAGTTATTGATTTATTATTTCAAATGCCATGTTGGTATACCTGTAGTTAGTAGTGTGTAAAATGTTGAGTCACTTGATTGTTAATAAATGAAGTAGGAGATCGCACCTCAAAATTTATCACGTTCATCACCCACTTTTAGCCCGCTATAACAGGTAAGATCCCTAGGATTACCTCTCACTGCCAAGCGAAATTAATCAGTAGCTAAATTACGGCCCGATGTAGGCTCAGATATTCGGGTTTCAACCCCGGGATTATGGAGTGGTAGAGTAAAGGCAGATTTAAAGAATGAAAGATGAATAAGAGAGCGGCTACAGTGCCTGCTTCCTCCCCGCTTCGCGACGATGTTACATGTTTGTGGCATACGATTTAATAAAAAAACGAAAAAGGTTACACCTGAGATGATTTTATTAAGGTTTGTTTTAAAAAGTGTGAAGAGACGGTGAAATAGCGTTTGCGTTACAGTTTGTTAAACAATAGAGTGCAAATCCTAGCATATTGAAACACCCATTTAAGGAAACGCGGTGGTGTAGTGGTCAGACTACTTCCCCACCCCGCTAAATAAAGCTTCGATTNCATTACAGTTTGTTAAACAATAGACTGCAAATCCTAGCATATTAAAACACCCATTTAAGGAAACGCGGTGGTGTAGTGGTCAGACTACTTCCCCACCCCGCTAAAAAAAGCTTCGATTCCCGGTGTGATCGTTCCCGGATTTCCGGACGTGGGAATCGTGCCGGACGATAGCGCTGGTCGGCGGGTTTTCTCGGGTATTCCCGTCTTCCCCGCCATTGCATTCCAGCGCTGCTCCATACTCACCTCGCTTCACTCTCATCGGCTCTAAAGCCCTCAATGTTAAGAGCCGCCCAAACTTTTCCTCTCCACTCGACTTGCACGAAGCCTAGAAGCGTGAGAGCGGTAAGGGCGAGCTAGGTACACTTATAGAATGTCTGGTCGCCTCTACGTGCAAGGCACAGACTGTGGTGCAGTCTTCGTCAATTCCGCTCTATAGGACCATCAATGGTGACACTATTAGTTTATGGTGTAATATTTAAGGCAAATGTATGCTGTATGTCCGTATACTATGTTTAGTAGACTGTACCGGAAGTTCCATACAGAAAAATGACTGCGATAAACTCGTATTGAAGTCTATTCGCGATTTTATTACATTTTTCGAATCAAACCTTTGAAAAATAAGGCCAAGTATGGCGTGTTTAATTGCTTCCTAAATATGTCGTTTAACAAAATTTTTATCATTTTGTTAGCATAAAAGTAACTTTTTTTTATTAAGTTGAACATTAAATTATACTTTATTTATTAACTATAACATTTCATTTATAATTAATATGAATTAATGCTGACAGAACATAGGTGTGTTGGTAGTGCCTAGGAGGAAACACAAACCAAATATAATTAAAGTATGTAGAGAAATTTGGGCGGCTATTAACATCGAGTTGTTGAGAGCCGATGAGGGTGAATGATGTGGATATGGAGCAGCGCCGGAATGAGGGGGCGGGAGAAACGGGAGATCCCCGAGGAAACACGCCAACCAGCGCCATCGTCCGCCACGATTCCCATATGCTAAAATCCGGGAGTGAGTTTTCCGGGAATCGAACCCGGTACGCCTAGGCGGGAGAAGTAGTCTGACCACTACACCACCGTGGCCCCTTGTAAGTAAGTGCGCACGAATGCGGTGCGTTCCCTTTGGTGTAATTTCCTAAACTTGTTTACGCTTTCTCTTCATGAGCCGGAGGAATAACCTGAAAGCAGAACTTCAGCAGGACTTCAAATAAGTTGGTAATCGTGACTGGACTAATGTGTATCCCCATTATACTTAAAAAAAATACACATTTAACGCGGAAATAGTAAAGGAGAAAACTATTCGGATGTAAAAAATGTCTTTAATGGTATTCATAAGCAGTCACCGCTTAAGAAATAACTGAAACATTTTTAAATAACAGCAATGCAATTGGAACTCTGAGCTCTGTTTGTGGTTCTGAGAAGACGGAACACTTAAAAATAATGATAAGTTTTAAATGAAGCATTTTTATCTTAAGCACTGCGCAGCGATTGGCCATCTAGGCTAATAACCTACTCAAAAAATAGTTTTTTTAAAAGTTTTTTGCCTTTTAGTATTTACTGGCGTTTTATCTTGAATTAAAAATAGTTATTGGAACATATTTACCTGACAAAAATAGTAACAACAAAATAAAAATATAGTTAATTTTTTTAAATAAGGTTTAGGAATAGAGAAATAATATATATATAGAAATTCAGAAATATCACATGTTAATTGATTGCGAAGAACTCAAGAGTCCTAGATTTATCATTTTAGCTCTTAAGTTTTATAGAGAAAAGAAAAAAAATTAAATCTTTTGGAACTGCTGTGGTCGGGAAATTTGTAATATTTAATAAAATGTCCGTGTTCCTCGAACTTCCCTACAGACTCAAGTCTGTTGTTGTGCCCACTGGTGACTCTCATTTGACGACAATGAATGAACCTTGAACTCGCTAGTTGAAACATTGCGATTACAATTATTCGTTAATAATACGGTATAAGTCGTTATATCGAAGTTCAGATCGGAGACTGTTTTTCAGTGCGTGCTTACTTAATTCATTGATTTATTTGACCTGCGTATCTAGTACCTTCATACTATTATATTAATTATTAATCGCGCTTTTTTTTTTTGAAATTGCCAGAGTTCTTTAATTTTTTATATGATTTATCTATTCTTCTACTATATCTAAGTATTTCGTTTAAGATAAAATGAAATTCATTTATTGACGAATAGTAAAACTTCTTGGCAGTGGGAAATCTTCGACCCGAACAAACTTTAATTCTAATAGTTTATTCATGAAAGTTATTTGCATCTAATACGTCAAATGATTTATCTGACAACGATTAAATCAAAAAGCTACAAGCATAGCAATTACGTTAGCTAATCTTTCTTCAGTCGTGTTATCAGCATTGTGTCTGTACAATTTGCTTTCCTTCGTAAAAACCACTTTTAAATTGCTCGTGTCTTTAGAAGAGTTACAACTTAGATTAAGAAGTGTACAAGAACAGTGTCATAAGAAAACCAGTCTCCTACAAATTAATAAATATTATACGTTATACCAGTGCGCTCACGACCAAACACGATGAAATTCATTTCTTGTGGGTTACGTCCAATAAACAAGTAAGAAAGAAAAATAAGTTATTAAATAACGAGCCTTCTTTCATTCGTTATATCCTTACAGTTTCTACGCAACCCTAAACCTTAAAGTAAACCACAGCGTCATATTTACTCTGTTGTAAAAACTAAAGAGAATTTCCACGCTCTGCGGTAGGTTACACATTCAATCGATGTTTCCTGGTAAATAATGTTCACGTTGCGTACCAGCCTGCATGCTAAAATTGTATTAATAATATTAAACAATTTTTTTGTATGACTTACTTTGAATTGCTTTTATGCCTTCTTTTTTTTCCATTCTGACTTATCGTAATGAGGAGATTATAATGATAGGTTGTAAATAAATGCCACCGTCTAATTTAAAGTCCGACAATCTCCCTTGACTATTGTAATTGTGAGGCCGGGCCTTATCCTGCTAGACAATGGGGTTGTCAAGCTGCACCAGTAGGAGGGGCGCAGATGGTCGCACAATGTACTGGGTGTATCGCCGCCTTGCCAGACTTCCTTATATCACCACCAGTGTGTTGCGGGAATCATAGGGAATGGCACCCCCACCATGACACCTCTCGTTGGTTTGGTGTGCCACACGGCAATGATGTGTGTATCACGGCGCTGTCCAGGATGTCTCCAGACTCGGATTCGGCGGTCGTCTGTATCCAGAGAGAACCGCGATTCGTCTCTGTACCCCACCCGTCGCCAATCCACAAGCTGCCATGCTGCCCGTTCCTGGCAGAAGGTCACGTGTGCTGGTCGATGCTCAGGTCGTAGGGGATATCGCGACTACAGAGCCCGCTCTGCTGGCCACCTGGATATGGTACTGGTGGACACAGGCGTATCCCCATCTGGCGTGGCATGTCCTTGGATGGTGCGCAGTGAAGTCCTTCTTGGAGTGCTTACAGCTTGTGGCACGATGAAACGATCCTCCCTGCTGGTTGTCCGGCGGGGTCGATCCGAGTCTTCTCGACGAGCGTGTGTACCCTCCTGTTCCCGCTGCAGCCAACGCCGACTCACAGTGTAGGCAGGACGGTTCAAGTGGCGAGTCATGCGCCGAGACTTCCAACCTGCCTCTCAGAGGCTGGCGATGCGGCCTTTCTCAGACTCATCTAGTTGCGCAAAGGCTTGTTGAATGCGTCGTCAGGGCATGGTAAGAGTTCACTGAACTTGGCTCTGTGACTCCCACAGCTCACTCTGACACTAAGGCCTTCTTCGACGTCTTGCGGCTATGAATNGTCACTAAGGCCTTCTTCGAGGTCTTGCAGCTATGAATGGTGGAGTGACATGTATGCCCACTAGTTGCCCATCCACGCAAGCAAACCGCATTACATGCAACATGTCGGACTATGTCTATACTGTGTGGCATCCTTTATTGTACTCGCGTGACTCGTTCATAGCAATAATTGATTTTTGCAAACGAGGTCATAAACGGTTTCACCCTCATCGACAATTTGAGTTCCTCGATAGTAGTATGTATTCATATCTATCGGTTAGAGAAATATATAACAACTTGTTTATGGTGTCTTAAATATGCTCCTCCCTCCCGGCCCCTTTTTTCAACCTTTTCGCACCATCATTGTATGTTTTCAAGCTATGCTTTTTTTAAATTATGAAAACACAATGTCATCCTAACTAATATTATAAATGCGTAAGTGTGTTTGTTTGTTTGTATGTTTGTCTGTCCTTCTTTCACGTCACAACGGAGAAACAGATCGACGTGATTTTTCGCACAGAGATAGTAGTAGGGCTGGAAAGTGACATAGGCTACTTTTTATCCCACAAAAAAGTCTCATTCCCTCAGGAATTTGTTTTAGTAAAAATAGCGCTCGGGGTACATTGCTGCTTCAATGTAAGTTGTTAGTGTAGGTTGAAAGCACAATGTCACACAAAAAAGCGATCGAGGCCCTAAACCGAACTCTACAGGATTTGCGAAACAATACAGACATTATGGGAGGAATGGTTGTATTACTGGGCGGTAACTTCCCCCAAACTCTTCATGAGATTCAGAGGGGCTCACCTGCAGATGAAATCAAAGCCTGTCTCAAGTCGTCAAGCTTATGGGCAAATGTCAAGAAATTCAGCTTGACGAGAAATATGGGAGTGCGCCTCTACAATGACGTTGATACAGAACATTATTCTGATACACTATTAAAAATTGGAGATGGGTGGTTAGAAACAGATGCCGAGGGCTGTGTGTCACTAACACGGGATTTTAGTAATTTGGTGCAGAGTGATACGGAATTGATTGCTAGCGTTTACCCAGATCAACAAAGAAAGATAAATGACGACCAGTGGCTATGTAAAAGAGCGATTCTAGCACCAAAAAATGGCATTGGTGGTGCTCTATTCTGTGTTTATGATCAGTGTCTGTCTACTAACAAATACCGTTATTTCTCCATATAAGTTTGTTACTAAAACCACGCGAGCGAAGTCGCGGGTAAAAGTTATTTCTCTATAAATAAATACGTAAAATTGAGCTGTGCCCGCAGCTGCAGTCCTCGTGAGCGGAGCGGTGGCAACACTACTAGACTTCTGGAACATTCTCACTGCGGCTTAAAACATTATTCTTTGCAAACAACACAGAAACTGAACGCAGTGCTAGCAACAATGGAGACCTCGGGTATAAATAGCTGCCAACAAAGGACTCCGGTCACATTTGTTTCCGAGGTGGCAGTAAGCGAAGTTACGTAGAGAAAGCGAGAGAGGTTATTGAAGCTAGAAGTTGTGAGGAGAGTTTTTTGATTAAAGCAGCCATGANCTGTCACGTTTGTTTCCGAGGTGGCAGTAAGCGAAGTTACGTAGAGAAAGCGAGAGAGGTTATTGAAGCTAGAAGTTGTGAGGAGAGTTTTTTGATTAAAGCAGCCATGAGAACGGTGATGACTCTGGTCATCATCTTGCTCCTGCTGTGGCCGCCGCTCCTGTGCTACTGTCCAGCGCTCAGGTAAGTCCCAGCCTTGTGTTTGTAGTCTTGCTCCTGCTGTGGCCGCCGCTCCTGTGCTACTGTCCAGCGCTCAGGTAAGTCCCAGCCTTGTGTTTGTAGTCTTGCTCCTGCTGTGGCCGCCGCTCCTGTGCTATTGTCCAACGCTCAGGTAAGTCCTAGCCAGGTGTTTGTAGTCTTGCTCCTGCTGTGGCCGCCGCTCCTGTGCTACTGTCCAGCGCTCAGGTAAGTCCCAGCC
>NQII01010195.1:0-12462 GCA_002778355.1 Clitarchus hookeri | reverse complement strand
ACAAGCGCCCGACGTACGTGAGATTGGGTCCAGGCCGTCGTGGAGGACGCTGCAGAAGACCGGCAGCTGGCAACAAGGCGGTTGTCTGGAACTGTGAGTCGCTTGTTCTTGCAACTACTTAGCAACTACTCTAGCACCTATTAACGTCTTACGTCTTTCACGCACCCTGTTCTAGTAGAAAACTTTCCTCTTCAAAACCTGCCTGCGATTTTGCAGTTACCTTCTGTGCAAATGTGTCTATGCCCGTCCTCTTCATTATGTGGTCCATGTTACAAGTTAGCATAGGAGGTAGCCATGGTTCCAATCTCAGTAAGGCCGCGACATGTGACCTGCAGTTAGAATCCTTCCTGGGTTCCTAGGCTCAGCCCTGAGACGCACTTAGGTCCTTCCCTACCCAGGACCTCCGACTCTCTTAGTTTTAAGCAATATAAGAAAATATGACATAAATAAACACCAAACACACTGATAGGAATCCACAGGTTCTCTGGAAGCGAATATAGGCAATCTAAAACACGTAAGTCCTAGATAATATTTTTTCCTATGTGAGAAAATATTCCGCCAACTTGATGCATTTGTGTTGAGTTGTTCTTTACGCCTGAAATTTGCACGTTTCAGTGTGGCGTGAGATATGACGCTAAAGGAATGCACCATTCCGTTAAAAATTTGCATTTAGAGTAAGTGGAAAATGTTATTTAGGAATACCCTTTCGTAATTTTCCTAACTTGGCTTCCAGAAACCTGTTAAATCAAATTTTAAGGTCGTTAAAAAATTCTCTTTTTATTTTGAGGATATTTTATGGTTTCGTGACATGATATCAGTAATAACTTGATATTTTACTTTTTATTAATAAAATATTACATTCAATATAGCTTTTACTTAAAATATTGACTCGTATAAAATAAAAAATAGGCGCTGACACAAAGTTTAGTTTTAAATTAAGTGTNTATTTTATGGTTTCGTGACATGATATCAGTAATAACTTGATAAAAATGAAAAATAATTTAAAATATTACATTCAATTTAGCTTTTACTTAAAATATTGACTCGTATAAAATAAAAAATAGGTGCTGACACAAAGTTTAGTTTTAAATTAAGTGTTTCTTGAAGTTACAGAATTGGCATTATGCCAATTTCTTTTACACTTGGTTCATCTGCAATAGTTGTTTAACATTTAACTGCTTTTATTTTAAATTGTATCTCTGTAGATAATATTGAATTGCGGATGGACATCACACAACATTACCAAGAAAATGTCCTCGTGGCAATGTGATGACATGATAAATTATTTTTAACTGTAGGATTTCTTTCCTTTTAATTCTGACATTAGCACAAAAAAGATATTAAGTCAGATTTCATATATTTCAATTTGTGGTTTCATTAAAGTAATTTTCCACCATTTTAATAATTTTCAAGATTATTGGTTTATGTCTCAACAAAAGAATTAATAACAGACTAGAAATGTAGACAATAATGTACGACTCTTGCACATCCTTGCATGCCCGTGCGAAGCGGAGGGTGTGTTCCCAGTCACTCTGGTCTAGTCGGAGGCAATTAATAATGCCCCGCCCCCTCGTCAATAGTATTTCCTCGCCCACCAATAAAGAACGTGGTTCCTAACACCTGTTTCTTCTATAGCATTTCATATTAATGTAACAAGTTTAAACTGCTGTCCTGTCGAGTGGGTTTTACAGTTACTATGCCGGCATTTCCGGCTTCCTTCTTGGTTATAGGTTCAGCTAAGGGTACACTCGTGGAGGTAGCCATACAGTGCGTGTAGAGTAAAATTTCAATCCGGATTAGTGGCTTGAAGAATCCCGCTTGTAACGTTACTATAGCCAGATCCAGACTGGACTGAAGTAGGAGAGGGGTGAGTGCCTAATCCACTCCAGCTGGCAGGTGGACTGGAGTAGAGAATCCAGATTGAAAATTTAGTATAAAAACTGCCGATAGGAGTGAACTGGGGCTAAGAGCGAAAAAAAATGTCGTCATTTTGGAAGTGTATTGTTCTCATATTTGCACGTACGGACTTTGAAAATTTGTTATATAAGCAAACCCTAAGCTAACTACTAGGGCAATAATGTCCAAAAAGAAGGAAATGAAAAATGTTTGAACCGAAATTGACGCATAGATTTATGAAGCGTAATGCTGGAGAAATAAATACTAAAGTTACATTGTGATAAAAGATATAAATATAGGAAGCGAGAGATTTTTGATTTTCTAAGAGTACTAAAATACGCTAGTTTCACAATAACTCCGTTACAAGAATAGTTATTTATTTGTCGGCAGTCGTTTGTTTTCTAGTTCACGCACTCACCGAAAGAAGTCACTACACAGCTTTCAGTCCGTGAACACTTCAGTAAATACTACTTTCCATAATTTGGACCAAAATAACTCTAAAGGCCTTCTTACGTTACGCGGTATTTCGGTGCTAGCATAGTAACGATATTCTCTAAGGAGTTCACATACTTTAACGTCACTATAAATCATGTTCCAGGTTCCGTGCGAGTTGAAACAGTGATGAAAGTTTTCGTCTCCAGGAAGCCCCTTCTTGGACTGCTACTGAAGATGATGCTAACCATATGCCTCGCCATGATATGGCACTTTCTGGGGTAAGAACGCAGCAGCACTCACTCAACTTAAATTATATATTGGGACTTAGGTCTCAAAAACTGTCACTTCTTAGCCTTAAGTAACCATTTGTTGCTGTGAATCACTGAAATTCTCTATTAATTTACAATCCTCTCGGTAACTAAAAACAGTATTACAGTTTAGAGAACATAATTATGTATGATAATGAGAAGCTGAATTAATGAGTTGAGGCGTAGGTATTTCAGCCTTTCGTAATGGGTTTATTATGCCATTGGAAGTTATATTTTATTGCATACAAAGAGGAAATGAAAGAGAGTACATTTGAAGACATGACTGTTTAGGCATCTTATGGGAATCAAACCACTAGATTCGAGAATGGGTTGTATCCTACGTCTAGGTTGGGATTGCCTGGCATCTTGTCAGAGGAGCAACTTGTTTTCCTCCGAGCAACACTGGACATGTATATGGGTAGGTACCTGACCTTGAGCTGGCTGTACCTTGCCGCCTCCCACAATGGCTATGGAGGTAGTTTAGCAGCGGTGGTCAGTAAATGTGCAGACGTTGCAGAAACTTGCACTGGAAATTCTCGTCCACGTGACCTTCATGCTACCTCAGAAATGGTTTCTTATGAAGTGAGGATTTCAAGAACGTTTCTGGTGAACAAGGCTAAACGGAAAAAGTGAGATAAAAACAGAGAAAAAATATCTGTACGTGAAAGGACTTCCGGTGTGGTTGGTTGCAGCTTCGGTGTCCTTTTCTATTGCTTGGAATTTGGTTGTGGACTGTGTGTTTTTGCTGTGACTGGGCGGATCTACCTGCCTTTTTCAACCTGTGAGATTCATTGACGTCTTTTGAGCAGTACATGTGTGCAGCGAAGCATATCTGTTCCAATGTCGACTCTGGTTGGTACTGCCTGATAACCTCCACGCCTGGTTTACTAAAATAGGTACCTGCCGCCCCCTCACCCATTGGCAGGCTGATGAGCTTGAATGACAGGCAATGGTTATGGTATCGGTTTGGTGGTGGGCCGGTCGACTCCTTTAGGGCCAGGCTGCTGGGAACGAAGCAGTAATTACTCTGTGGAAAAATTCAACTGTATGGAAATGGACGAGACTGGAGGCTGGGTCATTTGTCCGCTCCGTGAGGAAGATTCACAATTGTCATGAAAAAAAAAGAAATGAGATGCACCGGCTGAACTCCGCCTTGTTAGAGGCTCCCTTTAGTGGGCGGACCCCTCTGGATGTGCGTGCTTAGCGCATGGCTTGTAAGAAGGCTTCGCATCTTTGTTTGGGGGAGAGAGGGGAAGTCTCAAGGCCACGAGACCAGGTGAGGTTTGGAGTCGTGCTGCAGTGACTGATTTCTTTTTCTCTTAAAAATAATAATTATAAAATGCCCGTTGGGACGGGGGGCCCACAATACAAAAGATTGCACAACTGAGAATGAAAAATTGCGTTTGGCTGATGCAAAGTGGAGTCCAAGTCAACTGTGGTTCAATATAGTCTGCGTTATGCCGGGATTACGATGCCTTCACGTTACACTTTTACGTATAAGTAAAACTAGGTATTTCTGTGTACTCTATTATAAT
Source organism: Clitarchus hookeri (assembly GCA_002778355.1). NCBI lineage: Eukaryota > Metazoa > Arthropoda > Insecta > Phasmatodea > Phasmatidae > Clitarchus > Clitarchus hookeri. Next base: position 8,288 of record NQII01010195.1, on the reverse strand, counting down.
GCTTCATGTAAGCGTGCAATATTTGTGCACTGAATGAAACGTCGGGGATAAGTTTTGTTGCTTTTCAGATTGAAAACTTTCAAAATTCTTGTTGTANGATTGCACAACTGAGAATGAAAAATTGCGTTTGGCTGATGCAAAGTGGAGTCCAAGTCAACTGTGGTTCAATATAGATTGCGTTATGCCGGGATTACGATGCCTTCACGTTACACTCAACACGCATCACGCTACACTTTTACGTATAAGTAAAACGTGGTATTTCTGTGTACTCTATTATAATGCTTCACGTAAGCATGCAATCTTTGTGCACTGAATGAAACGTCGGGGATAAGTGTTGTTGCATTTCAGATTGAAACTTTCAATATTCTTGTTGTACAGGCGTATTTGTGTTTAATATTGATGAGGAAAGAACAGGTTGCGAAAGTATGACTTTCGTGATTTATACAATCTTTGAGAACTTCTAGGTCATCGTCATTACCTCAAAAAACCAAATGTCTCTAGTAGATGTAGTCACGTTTTTCGTGTAGATGTAATAAATCTTATGTAATAAACTTTGATATGCCGAGAAAATTAAAATTCTCGTTAATAAACTAAGTCTTCTAAAATTTTCAAACTAAATGGTAAATATTTTGTATATCATGCATGCATTTTTACATATATGTGAAACATAATTAATAAATTGCGGCAATGTAAATCTCCCTACATTTTTACGGATTAAAAATAAATAATTTTAGTATATCTTCTATTACATTTTCGTCTTCATTCCCAGGAGAATGTCGTGGCTCATTAACTAAAAACGTGAGAAGACGACATCGTAAAAATAAAAACAAATCCATGAAAAGCAAAAATAACATAACGTCCCTATTGTGATTTAACAGCGAGATCACGTGGTGCAGAGTCACGCATCACGCAGAAGCTAGACATTGACAAGCTTTGTCATCACGTTAACGTTACATGAAATGATCATAATAGGTCTCCTTGGAATACATTAGTCAATGTGTAGCCTCTTACGTGAACGTGTTGCTCGTTACGTATTACGTGAAACGTGGTCATCGCATTATCGGCCATAGCGAGAGGATGTTACATTTCTTGTCTCCGTCTTGTTTTTCTCATCGCCCCTGGCGAATTTTCTATTCCGATAATGGTTATTTAGTGAGATAGGTGCAAACTTGCAATCAACGAACGGAACAAGAATTTTTTTTACTAACTCTTAATGAAGTAGTAACCCATCAACCTCGGATATATATTTGTTTCACCACAGCTAAATTTTCAGATAAAATGTTTGAAAATTAAACTAAGGGATTTTAGGGCATAGGGCTTATTTTACCAGTTACTTTCAAGTCTAATATACTCTATTAATTTTTTTAATGATGAATCTGGAACCGTAATAATTATTAACTCGTTATTTATCATTTTTTAGTCTCGCATGCAAAAATACAGTGTGAAATAAAACCACTGTGTTCTCAGGGAATTTGTAAAGTAGTTCTGTATGTAAAGAAACACAAATAAGCACAAGGTGGCAAGGGCATCGCCGCCTCAACAGCCTGCTGAGTCTGTTGTACGGCATACTGACGGCGTGTGTATGTGTGTGCACAGGAGCGGAGTGGCCGAGGTCTAGGGGAGAAGGCAGGTCTGCTGCTGCACGCCTAGTAACAGCCAGCAGACGCCACCCACAAGGTAGGTTCTTTCAAACAGCATACATTTTAAAGTTACATATTATTATTATCCAGTAAAAAAATCAAGAAAATTTCATTGGACAAGAAAAAATACACATCACGTCTAATATACAAAATGTTTGGAATATAGTGAGACATGGCACTTGGGAGGTAGGAGTTATGTAGTTCTTTGTGGTCAACGGAGAGCGCACTGACGCCTTGGAAATGCCTGGGGCAAGTTTATAATCGTCCACAACCTCCAGAAACACTTCCATAGCTCATAAGAGAGTAGGGAGATTTGGACGGCTCTTAACAGCGAGGTCTTGAGAGTCCAGATCTCATTACCACAATTTTTGGAAGTAGTGTTCAAATAACGGATACTGTAGTACGGCGGCCACTGGTCTCGCACATGTTGGATAGGAGACATGCCAGTGCCGCGGGTAAGGCATGGTAGTGTTAGNAATAACGGATACTGTAGTACGGCGGCCACTGGTCTCACACATGTTGGATAGGAGACATGCCAGTGCAGCGGGTAGGCCATGGTAGTGTTAGGGCATGACGGAGGCAGACCTGGGCGATACCTGCCATGCANTGACGGAGGCAGACCTGGGCGATACCTGCCATGCACCGCCGGGAGTTATCCTGCTGGAATATCGCACCTAGAAACCCAGCCAGAAAGGAAGCTGATGTGGGCATATGATCTTATCCTGTTACCGCTTGACCATCAATGTTCTACATAACATAACACAGCGAAGGTAGATCAGCTCCCGTAGGCTATGGATCTCCAGATCATAATGCCGGCCATGGGGAAACAGTGCCACTCTATAGCGAGACTTTGATTGTGGCATTTACCAGTTGCCATTCACACCTGGGCGCGAGGATCACCAGTACCCATAACGAAGCGGCACTCGTCACTAAACACCACACATCGTCTATCTGTGTTGTTCCACATTGTTCTGGCCCAGCACCACTGCAAACGGAGTCACAGTTTTGCAGTGTTAAGGTCAGCAAACATAATGGGCACTGTGATCGTAGATTCACCTTCGCAAGGCACCGGAATNGCACTGTGATCGTAGATTAACCTTCGCAAGGCACCGGGAAATGGTTCGTGGGTCTACAAAAGCCTCTACACAGCCAGTATCATGTCCCGGGTCGCCACGGCATCCCTCCGCGACTGGCGCATTATCTATCGATCCATTTGACTGGCATTTTACATCGTCCTTCCAGAGCAAATACTCCGTCTGCAAATTCGTGTATCTGTATGAAAAATAAAGTTCTAGTGCATATTAAACGAAATTCTTTCAAATCAATGTGATTTACATACAGCCTCCTAATTTTTCTTATACATTAACTAATTTGTTACATTAACTAAATTAAGTTTACTTTAGTTAACACGTACGCATGGAAACTGTTTATTTTAACGCACAGTTTATATTCATTTTCATACATTAATAATTACAAATGAGTATGCTAGCGAAATTCGCTTCCAGATTTAAACATGATAAATTCTTGTCAATTGAATAAAGTATACGAATTAAAAAAATATACATTTCACTTTAAGTCGTTGTAAAATGGTTATTCAATTTTTTCAAGCTACATATAATAAAATACTATTATTATTTGTAAAATAACAAACATATTTTTTTATTAATTATTCACGTAGCAGATATTATGTAAATAAAATTGGCATTAGTATTTATTATTTGTACAACAGGAAAATATACTCGTGGTAACATTCAGAAAGCTGTAAAACATATAGGTATTCATTTTATGTTACCACCTGTTATTGAGGCCACGGTGGTGTAGTGGTTAGACTACTCGCCTGCCACCTCGGCGAACTGGGTTCTATTCCTGTCGGGGCCACTCCCGGAATCGTGCCGGGCGGTGACTCTAGTTAGCGGGTTTTGTCGGGGAACTCCCTTTTCACCACCCTTTCATTCTATACTCACCCCGCTTAACCCTCATCACTCTCTACGTTAAGAGCCGCCCAAATCTCTTTGCTCACTCACCATATTCACTTATTTATACGTTCAAAATTCTCGTTGAATATAATATACATATAAATATTTTGGGGGCAGAAAAATTGAGAAAAGAGATGATGTGTAGTAAAATTATTGTTTAGAGACCATACAGGAAATTTTTGTTTCAATCTTTTAAATTCACTTTACATTAGATAAGTTGTAGTTTGCGTCGCCTACAGAATTATTTGCATTTATAAAAAAATTGCTAACATATTAATTCTACTGACGGGGGTAGATTGTTAGGTGTACTTTGGTCCATGATTGTGTAATGGGTTAGATTACATATAAATTTACACGGAAACTGAATTGCTTTAACCAGCCACATGAACCACAATCACATCTTAAAAAACATATATTTATTAGTCTTTCAGCAGTTCGACAGTCGGCACTAACATATAATAACCTGCAACATCTCTGTTAATAATGGTATTTTCTATATTATATTTGTCTATGTAAACAAGATAACAGGTCTCTGCTTCGTGATTAGATGGGCGCTATGATATTTTCAATGTTTCTTTTCATAACTGAGCGGCAAATAGGTTTTAGTAAAAACAGCTTATTATAATTCATAATGACAATTTGTAATTTTATACATAATATGTGTGATGTAATTTTGTTACAGAATGGCAACAGCGATGGCTTGGCTTAGCCGCCCGGCCACAAGACCCACTACTATGACGCAGCAGCTTGCCTTAGCCGGCCGGCTGCTGCCATTCCCGGCTTGTGTATCGCCTGCATTACACCGGCAGGCGATTATGTGGAACTAACTCCTCGCCACACTCTACGGAGTAAAAAGAGGGCTACCGCAGGGCCTAGGGGGCAGTTCCCTAGTGCGCTCAAGGTAGATTCCTTCATCTTCCTTCACACATATACACAATACTCCTCCTTCCTCTTCCAAACATGGACATCACACTTTCCTTGTATTTTGTCACATGTAGTCTATCCTCCATAGTCTCCCTGATCAATATAATTTCGTATTACATATCATTTGCAGATACCGAATGCATAATGGTTGTTGTCTGCCCTCCCCTCCCCCCCTTTTTTATCGGTTCTTTTATGTTATAACTGCCAATAACATTTCGGACTGTTGAAATCTGGATTGATTAAGGTAGCACGTTGAATGTGTGTGTTATTGACTTTAAAATAGTCTATATTGGATCTTTAAATAAGGATACATAAATTGTAAAATATTTCAGTTGGTTTCCTCAAATTATTTATTGGGAGCGATTTAGGTTATTTGATTGCATTAATTTCTTTGATGTGATTTTGAATTGTATTTATTAAATTGATTAAATTTAAATAGAAATTATAGCCATTTANATTAATTTCTTTGTTGTGATTTTGAATTGTATTTATTAAATTGATTAAATGTAAATAGAAATTATAGCCATTTATTGTGAGATACTAATATGAGAATATTTTATTGTTTCTAGTATTTGTAAATAAATTTGAATCATTATATTAAACTTCTTATTTAATTTAGATCTCCATCCCTTAAAGAACCAGGCTAATCCGAATGAATTTGTGTAATTATAACACTGGTGTCATAGGTGAGAAGGAGGCATTTTATTTTTAAAAATGTAATTGTTATCAAGAATACAGTAATATACTAACTGATAGGATAATTGTGTGAATATAGTAAAAGTTGTATAAAAATGCTAATGAATTATTATGACATTTGTGAATACTAACTAGGAAAATGTCAGAGATATTGAAACACTCCCTGCTTTAACCGAAGGACTGGGTAACAGAATTGGTAGAGTTAATAGTTATGTAATTAGTAGAATTATTTGTGTTAGTGAACTGGTAGACAATAAAATAGATAGCGAGAACGATAATGTCAACAGGATAATAGATAGGGGAAAGGAAAATGTGGAAAAAATTATATACATTGTAAATTAAAATGTGGATAGAAAATAGACAACGTGAACGAAAAATGTGGATAGTAAATTGACCACGTGGCTCGAAATATAGAAGGTATTAATGATTAATTGAACAATAAAATTGAAAGTATTAACGAGAGCTGACAATGTCGGGCAGGAAATANGGAGCCAAACCAAGTGACCAGGGGAACCACTGCAGGAGGTTTAGCAGGACATCGTGCGGCTGTCCCTTCTGTCTCATGAGGCCTGCCCCTAGTAGTTACGTGATGTCATCGCAGTCGGAATCTTCGTCGATGCTATCGCTGATACCATAGTGCGGCAAACTGACGCCTGGCTGCGCCTCACCCATGCAGCAAGCCCTGGCCCGAGCACTTAAGGTGGAGTCAGCAAGACATTCATCATTGCCCCGATGTGAAAGGCGACGAAGAAGGAGATGAAAGCATCAAGAGACGCCGTTGATATACATCGCTTCCAGAGTCCGTGCATCATATATTCGAATTCCCCCATTCAAACGACTTTTATGTTGTGCATGTGGACAGCTGGCAGATAAACTGATTGTCCTCTACCAAATTATATGGGGGAACAGCCAACAAGAACAAGAGAAAACCTTGACTGGAGGCAAGAGAAGGTTGATTCAGAATTACTACATAGAATTAGAAGGCTTTCTCCTGTGAGCCAAATAACTTGGCAGAACTAATGTTTCATGCCATCACATTGTTACAGAGGATGCCTGGTTCATAAAGCAGCCACCATTGCTACTAGCGTTAACTTCACATGAGATAGTTGATGGATTTCTCTAAGTAATGAAGTAGTTAGATGTGATAGAAACATCAGTCATTCCACGGTATTCGCCCATTGTGCTTGTTAAAAATAAAGATGGCAATATGAGATATTGTGTTGTTTACTTACAAATTGATTATGTGGCCAAGAAATATTCTTGTACACTACCTAGGATAGATAACACACTTAACAGCATAGCATGTTCGCAGTGGTTTCCTACTTTATAAATGAAGAGCAGTTACTGGAAATGCTAATTGGCCCTTGAAGACAAGGAATATACTGATTTTTTGTGTCAAAGATAGAGGAATTAGGTAATTCAAGGTTATTCTCTTTAAGTTATGCAAAGCCCCTGCCACATTTGAACTACTAATTAAAAAAGTTCTGACCTTAAACATTTTCTAGGTGTATCTAGATCACATTTTGGTCACAGGAAGTATATCTGAAGAGCACCATGCACCCCTAGAATATAAATTTCAGAAAGAAGCTACAGCCAACATGAAATTGGTTCTTGAGTATTGCCACAATTATAATACAAAATTAATTTACTGGGCCATGTTGTGCCAATCCAGGGAATTGAATCTGGCCCGGAGGAGATCAGAAGATTAAGAGATAGGCTCCAACCAACCAACAAAACTGAGGTGCGAAGTTTCCAGGGATTATGAGCTTAATACTGTCGATTTATGCCTAGGTTCACCACGATCGCTAAGAATCGGCATTAAATGACCGGGGGAAAGGAAATTTCATTAGATCCCTGAGTGAGAAGTTATTTTTAATAGGCTATTGGAAATTCAGGTGTCTCCCAAAGTACTGTACTTCCAGAATAGAGTGTGAGATTCATTCTCTATACAGATATAAATGATTTAGGCATCATTGCTGTCATATCTCAGATACAGTTTTAAAATTAGAGGTCACTGTATATTTTAATCATGTTCTACAAAGTCCCGAGAGAAATTACTAAGTATCACATGGAGCTTCTAGCTGTGGAGGAGGCATGGGTACATTTTCACTCATACCTTTTTGGCAGATACTTCGTCCTAAGATTTGATCATGCTTCGTTAAGCTGGTAACTAATTTTCAAGAATCCCGAAAGTCAAACNCTAAGTATCACATGGAGCTTCTGGCTGTGGAGGAGGCATTTGTACATTTTCACTCATACCTTTTTGGCAGATACTTCGTCCTAAGATTTGATCATGCTTCGTTAAGCTGGTAACTAATTTTCAAGAATCCCGAAAGTCAAACAGCCCAGTGGATAAAGAACCTGCGAGAATATGATTTTGGAATACATTATAGGTATGGACGCCTTTACAGCATTGCAAATTAACTTTCCAGGAGACCAGGAGAAAAAGGTGCATTGTGAAAGTTAAGAATTACAAGAATTCAACAGTCTATATCTTGCGATTGGTTACCCCCGCTTGAAACGATAAGGGCTCGGTACAAGTAGGATGTTTAGTAAATTAGTAATAAAGGACTCATTCCTGAATCGTTACACGCTTTTTCTTGCACTGTAAACTTGAAACAGTGAGAATTGAGCCAAATCAGTGAAAACAGTGGAAAGTGAACAACTCAACTGGAATGTGCAATCAGTCACGTCTCTGATTGGCTATCTCCAACTGTGGCCATTTTACCAGCCAGTAACGACGACAGCCAGTACCGACAGTATCCATTCGCACTGGCATCCTGGCAGGGACCATCGGTAGCCATCTTGGATGATGTCACGAGTCAAACCTCCTGCTATGGCATTCCTTTCCTATGGTGGCCGTTTTGCCAGCCGGTGCCGATGGCTATCTTGTTCCCTACTTCATGCTCATGCATTCCACCCTACCTGTCCAACTTCATGATCTCCACCCAGTCAACGATGGCTACGCGAGGCTCTCGAAAGGGCCTCTGGCCACACGAGGTGTAGCCAGAGACTCTTTCCGGTTCCTGCGGACTGGAAACGGGCTAAGTAA
>NQII01010194.1:17468-39642 GCA_002778355.1 Clitarchus hookeri | reverse complement strand
AATCAACAAGAACCATGGTGTGTGTATTAAGTATTCTTTGTTCTGTGTACTCCTCTACACCCCTCCCCCCAACAAGGGATGGTGCATGTACAGTTTTAGGGAGGGAGCCAAGAGAGGATATAAGCCTCTTTGCAGGGAGTGTGGGAATTCAGTTCAATCATTCCGTTCGGAGAGCAGTTGGCCTGGGCAGTTAGAATCGCATGCCAAGAGAGAAAGTCAGTCAGTAAATGGAGGCCGGGGAGATCGGACCCTGGCCGAGTCAGTTATTCGCATCAGTNGAGAAAGTCAGTCAGTAAATGGAGGCCGGGGAGATCGGACCCTGGCCGAGTCAGTTATTCGCATCAGTCAGTCAGTCAGTTGAATCGTGCAGTTATGTGAGTGGAAGTCCATCAGGATGCTGAGAGACCGGGGTTCGGGCCCCAGCAGAATCAGTTAGACAGTTTCCAGAGTTACGCCGGACGAGTAGTATCACCACGCCAGGATGAGAGTCAGTCAGTCAGTCAGTCATTCAAGTCAGTCAGTAAGTCAGTCAGTCTTTCAAGTCAGTCGGTCTGTCAGTTACAATTATGCACCGAGAAGACAGAGTCGAGTGGTGAACTTCAACAAGGAGTGCCACATCGAGCGAATGGGAGTAGTCCAGTGCAACCCTGTGCCGAGAGCCGGGTTGGGGCCTGCCAAGGGTCTCTCGCCGGGACATGGTAGGAAGGTAATCGGTCAGTTATAACCCTATGCCGCAAACAGGAAGTCGAGTGGTGAGCTTCAACGAGGAGCGCCATCTCGAGCGGAAGCCAGCTGAGTGCAACATGCCAAAAACCGCCAGTCCCAGGGCCTGTAACCGGGCCACCCAACTCACCAAACCTCAACTGCCGGAACCACTACCCCACAAAAAGTACAGTTAAGTAACAACGTCGTCACTCAGGAACATGTTCTGTCACCTAATGCCCCCACCGCATCGGAAACGTTAGCAAGAACACCGTAATCAGCCCATCAGTCCAATAACTCGCAGGGTCAATAGGATGTGAATAAATTCTCGGCACAAGTTTCCGGCAAAGTATGTATAAACTCCCGGAAAGATCCGGGAATGTATGAATAAATTCCCGGGCAAATAAACCTGTTATAACCAAGACGTGATGAAGTCATTGTTTAAGATACCCTCAAACTCCAAGGCACCTTATAGTCTGTACCATCTAACATTAACTGANGAGAAAGTCAGTCAGTAAATGGAGGCCGGGGAGATCGGACCCTGGCCGAGTCAGTTATTCGCATCAGTCAGTCAGTTGAATTGTGCAGTTATGTGAGTGGAAGTCCATCAGGATGCTGAGATACCGGGGTTCGGGCCCCGGCAGAATCAGTTAGACAGTTTCCAGAGTTACGTCGGACAAGTAGTATCACCATGCCAGGATGAGAGTCAGTCAGTCAGTCATTCAAGTCAGTCAGTAAGTCAGCCAGTCTTTCAAGTCAGTCGGTCTGTCAGTTACAATTATGCACCGAGAAGACGGAGTCGAGTGGTGAACTTCAACGAGGAGCGCCACATCGAGCGAATGGGAGTAGTCCAGTGCAACCCTGTGCCGAGAGCCGGGTTGGAGCCCACCAAGGGTCTCACGCCGGGACATGGTAGGAAGGTAATCGGTCAGTTACAACCCTATGCCGCAAACAGGAAGTCGAGTGGTGAGCTTCAATGAGGAGCGCCATCTCGAGCGGAAGCCAGCTGAGTGCAACACGCCAAAAACCGCCAGTCCCAGGGCCTGTAACCGGGCCACCCAACTCACCAGACCTCAACTGCCGGAACCACTACCCCACAACAAGTACAGTTAAGTAGCAATGTCGTCACTCAGGGACATGTTCTGTCACCTAATGCCTCCACAGCATCGGAAACGTTAGCAAGAACACCGTAATCAGCCCATCAGTCCAATAACTCGCAGGGTCAATAGGATGTGAGTAAATTCTCGGCACAAGTTTCCGGCAAAGTATGTATAAACTCCCGGAAAGATCCGGGAATGTATGAATATATTCCCGGGCAAATAAACCTGTTATAACCAAGTCGTGATGAAGTCATTGTTTAAGATACCCTCAAACTCCAAGGCACCTTATAGTCTGTACCATCTAACATTAACTGAGGACTCTATGAACCACTATGAATAGCGTCAATTGTATGAAACAACTTAAATAATCGATGTATTTTTCAGAAATATAACAGGCATATGAATATGAGTTTATAAGAAACATAATTAAAATATATAATTGCTTTTTCTACTTTATAAAACAAAGTAGATGTTACAAGTTCGTGGCTTCTTGGCAGTCAGTGTCGTTTTCCTTCCCGAACATTCTGTAACCAAACAATTTTTCTGTTATTTAATATTGCCTTATATCATTTAAAAAATAATTTTTAACCGGCAACATACGAAAATATATAATTTATAAATACATTTTCTGTTTAGCCAACTATTGATCTGTGCACAGGCCTTAACAAGAGTAGAATAATGAAAACCGTGAGAATAAACAAGAAAAGAAGTAAAAATATTTGTGAAAGACAAGCAACGAATTTTGCTTGCCTTTCAACACACTCACACACACGTGTGTGTGTGTTGAAAGAATATGTCTGAAACTTGGAAAATAAAAATGGACTAATANGAAAGAATATGTCTGAAACTTGGAAAATAAAAATGGAGTAATAATGCTTCAAAGACATTTTGAACCGTATCTCAGAACTAATTTAAAAATATGATAAAATTTCAAATAATTCTAAATAAATCCAACTGAAATATATAAGAACTAAAATCGAGTTTTCCAAACAATTTAAAAGTAATTTTATATTGATAAATATGAGTGTTTGAATATGCTACAAAATTACGCTGTAAAAACATGCTAAACCTAGAAAAAATTTTGATAAAGCTGGAAAAGATGTAATTTTATTCAGTTTTTAGCACTGAGTAACATACCAAAACTCCATCGAAATCCACGGTGGGGAAAACTGTACAAAATGTTTCAAAAAAAGGAAATTTAATATTGTATCACGGTCGAATGTTCCTATTGTAAAACGTAGAAAAAGTAGCAGGCAGCTGGGAAAGATGTCATTTTGTTCAGTTTTAAATGCGGAATGACATATTTGAACGCCACTGAAATCCACAATGGGGAATATTGTACAGAGTGTTGCACAATTAACAAATCATAATATCGTCGCAAGCTTGAATGTTTTTCTTAGAAAAGGTAGAAAAACAAGCAGAAAGCTGAGAAAGTGGTTATTTTGATCACTTTATAATGCAAACTAATATACTGACACCTCACAAAATTCTAGTTTTGGAAAAGTTTTACGTGTTGTTTCAAAATCAGCGAAACACATTTTATTGGGCTTACCTGCAAGTTATGTTGTTACGTGTTTTAGTAGAAGAGTATGCAAATTTTACTGTTCTCTATATTATCCATATGCCACGCAGGTTTTTTTCATTTGTTTCAGGTGTAACTAGAGTGTATTAAGTGATGGCTATACCATCCACATCGGGAACTAGCTTGGATCCCGATTCAATTTCAGGTACCTATGTATGCAGCATCTGTGACGGAGATACTTAATCTGGCCAAGGTACACTTGTAACTGTTGGTCAAAAGGGACTACAGATTAGGCCTAGTAATACTCGGATATTCGGGTACCCGAGTACGAAGAAGCGGGTACCCAGGTACCAGCTCAAATGGCTTATTACCCAGGTACCCGTTCCTTGCAATTGTGTAACATATATTGTGTGATCGAAGAGCATGAATACATACTAGTTACTCCGAAATGTGCATTCTACCTGGACTTTTATTGTAAAGAATAATAGGTTGTACCGTATGTATTGTCTATGATGGTGTATACTGTAAATCGCACATGAAAACAAATGTAAACTTGTTTGTTTATATATATATGTCCTGCCTATTTGCAAACCAAAACAGGGGAGATTTGCCTTGTGGGGAAAAAGGAATGTACCCATAAATTAGTTTAAATACGTATATTTTACTCAGATGTTATTCGTTTAATCGTTTATTCACGGGAACGTAAACAGAACTTCAATGAAACTTACAAATACGCCGCAAGGTTTGTTTGTAATAAAAATAAACCATAACTGGCGAATAACTATTCAAGCCCATGGAGACGTCTGTTGAAACGTTTCGGTGACGTTTCCTCGACTATCTCTAAACAAACAAACCACATTTATGATACGCATTTGTTTTAAAAAAAATTACAAAGGAAGGAAATTAATGAGATCTTCTATTGAGAGGTTTCACAAAGCATGTTAGTGTGTAAAAATACAAGTAAATTAACGTTCTCGGGGTACAGAGAACTACGTTTAGAAGTAACTATATTGCCTGCAGTCGAAAAGGTTCTCTCTGAACTAGCGGAAGATGCTGAACATCCCAAGTATAGTTTTGCTAAAAGAGCCAACACAGAGTAGGACTTTCCGCGCCCTTTCCACCATTCTCGAGGGTCTACATGGTGTCCAACTTGAGGTTCGCTGATGTAATGTTCAAACTGGCAATTGCCTCCTATTTCTGTTTGGGTGTAGCAGATAATACGGTCGAAATACGGCATCTTATCACCTGATTGGTCACTAAACTGGTCTTCCATTGTATGTGTTGAAAACTAGTTACTATCTGGCGAATATATTGTCGGATCGCAACTGCTGCGCAAGTCCTTATATCGGTGATCAAGAAATAGCGTAACGGGTACCCAAGTACTGGTGGTTTCGGTTACCCGTACCCGACCTAATGGGTACCCGGGTATTTTCGCTACGGGTACCCACTATAACGTATACCCGGGTACTCGATTACCCAGGTCTCGTCATCAGCCCTACTACAGACTCTCGATAAATAGTGTGGCATAAGAGAGGATTCGAGATTTGAAAGGTTGGTTACTCCAGCAATACAAGCACAAAGCTCTCTGAAAGTTCACGAGAATTGCAGGCGTGATTACACTAATTCCCGGCACTTGAGACGGCCGCGGGACGAATCATGTAGTCTGCACTCCCCACTTACGAACAAATTGAGTTCAGAAATCCAGGTTTTTAACTGCATAACACATTGCTTCTTATGTTGTGGAGTACCTAGTGATAGCAGGCATCCTGACCATCGTAAACATTACGAGGCATCAACTCTTCCTTTTGGTGATCGTATATTAGCTTCATGCAAAGAGAGAAGGGATAAATGGGGCATATAAGTGTGTGGCCGTTTTAATAAGTGTGCAGACCTAATAGCAGCTGAGGCAGTATATCACAAAAACTGTTATAAACGTTTCGTAGCAACAACAAACCAAGCATTTAAGTCAGATATAAGTAACGCAGTTGAGCACACGAAAATAAAACGCTGGTATCTACCAAATGCTCTGGACGCCCAGAAGATAGAGAAATGAAGCAAGCATTTGATGGATTATGTGAATGGATGTAAACAGATCCTGAATGACAATAAATTAGCATAGAGGAACTTCAAACTCGTATGGCTGACATCGTCAGCCATCAGTCAGTATACTCCGTTAAACGTCTTCGGCAGAAACTAGAGAATTATTATAAATAACATATTTATATATCTTCACTTCCTGGAAAACCAGATGTTGTATGCCTTAGGAACATGGTTCATTATGTAGTCAACGAGAAATGGCATCATGATAGACTAGATGTTCCGGAAAAGGAAAAGGAACGCATATTAACAACAGTGGCAAAGTAAATTGTGTCATAAATTCGAGAAATGGAATACACTATGACAAAATACACAACAATAGAAGACATTCAAAACGTATAAAAGGGTATAATGTGGTTACCAACATCTTTATAAAAAAATATGAGAAAATTTACATCACATGTGAAGAAGCAAGTGGCAATTGGACAAGCGTTGTTGTATGCCAGTAGACCAAAATATGTTGTCCCACCTCTTCTCTTTGGGCTTGGAGTTGAAATGGATAATGTCTTTGGTTCTAAATGGTTACTGCAGGAACTATACAAGCTTGGATTTTCTATTTCATACAGCAAAGTTGCACGATATAAACAATTAGTGAATAAATCAACCACATGAGTCTCTATTCTCATACAATTCTTTCCCGGTCAATGCATGCAGTGGTCAACTGACAGAGTATACCATAATGTAGATACTCTAAATGGAAAAAACACATTTCATGGGATAGGAATAATTGCCACATCCATTAACACAATGGATGAACTGGTACACAGGTAGCAGTATAAGACTGCAGANATGGGATAGGAATAATTGCCACATCCATTAACACAATGGATGAACTGGTACACAGGTAGCAGTATAAGACTGCAGAAACGATTACTTATCAGCAACTTGAGGGTCCCAGTAGTACAATATTCTGTAGCCAGTGTATCAGCTATGAAATCTCTTAAATTGAAGTCCATACTGNCTTGAGGGTCCCAGTAGTACAATATTCTGTAGCCAGTGTATCAGCTATGAAATCTCTTAAATTGAAGTCCATACTGCATCTGCAGACTCCTAATATACTACCATCAAGTGCTAATATTGACATAGTTTCGCATGCCAGAAGGTTCTTTCATGATGCATGTCCTTTGAGGGCTAACTGGTCTGGATACATGTAAACTGTGTGTCACGGGAATTCTGAAGTGAAAAAATATGTCCATTTTCTTCCCATAATTGACTTGATTCCATCGGACGATACCTGCATATACTCTACTCTCTTGTACATTGAAAGCCAAGCAAGAAAACTTGACCTTGTAACACCTTTCATTACATAGACCCGCCCCTATTGATAAAGGCTCTGGAGATCATATTAACCAACAAAATGAATATATAGATGCAGAGTTGGGAGATTCCAATTACTCATGAGTTTTCTTGGCAGTGTTCAGACAGTAATAGGATCTTCTGGTCTGCAGAACTTATTTGGGGTTACCTATGAAAAAAATGTTTTGATGCACATATTCACTGGGAAAACATACTCAAAACTTCGTGCACACTTTCTCACCGACGCTGCACTTGTGAATGCTCTTTATCAAGAAATTGGTCCCAAAAGATATGCCCCAAGCAAGACATCTGCTGGCAGAATTGAGTAGCAAAATAGGTGATGTATCTTCTGACTGTCGAGAATAAATCAGAAGATCAAGTGTGTATTCACAGGCCAATGAAAATGAAGAGTAAAACATGACAAACAAACCATATTTAGATATTTCGATTAAATCCCTAATGTGACTAAGGAATCTTCAGGTAATGTAAATGCAATTTCAGATTAGGCTCTTCTCTCTAATTAGTTAAATGACGAATATGTGGATAAACTTAAAGAGCTATGTAAAAAAGTACAATCCAAGAACTTTCAAATTGAGCATTTTGAAGACTTAGCATATTCAGTAAAACTATGGAAAGCAATCAAATTGTTGTCCACTTACCTGAGCAACACAAGTATAACTGCAAAACTTTGGTTACAGTACCTCTCTTACACGACATTACTTTTTATTCGAGTAGAGCGAATGGAAAACTGGGTATCTACACCTACATTCTATTTCACTCATGCTCAAACTCTTTGCTGCTACAGGTCACAATAACTATGCAAAATGTGGTCGTTTGTATTTTCATACTATGGGTGACCTGAAAATCAGCCACCTATGGCTTTACCAACAGTTTATGTTAAATGGCTATCATACTGTCCGCAGATCAGACTGGTTATAGGCAGGAATTTAGACCGATTTAGCTATTGAACAGTGCTTAATGAAATCCATGAAAACCAGAGGCGGCTTAATCTGAGAAAGAGGCATGTCCGAAACATCTCAACTAACCTGGTTGTATACGATGCACAGAAGTGCAAGTGTTCACAATACAGTGTCCAATAACATAGGAGTCAGGCATGAATCCTCAGAGCAACACGTTGAACTAGGAAAATCACGATACCAAAGAAATTCTGTTAATCTTGAGAATATTTCTACTTAGATCGACACGCACCACCCATTTGCAGTTGCCGATTTAAGACTGTTGAACGTTGCCACAGGAATTGCTGCGAGAGAAAACGATGGTGTAAACTGCGAAGATGCAGAGAAGGTGGGATTGCCTATTCATGAAACAGTAGATGATATGAGTGTACTAACATTGTCTTTAAGAAAGAAGAACCAAGTAAAAACTTTAGCACATCTAGAAAACATTGTAAGAGTTGGCGGTTCTTCTTTTCGTGTGTATCCAACAATACTTCTTACCAGACTTCTCACTGTCACTTGTAGGGCAAATTATATAGAACAGTATTTCAGCTACGAACTCACAGTCGTTCCCACGTCATTGTTCAAATACATGTCCATTAGAAAATCAGAGAATACAAGTTTAACCACTTAAACTACAAAAGACGAACCTCCTGGTGTAACCATCCCTGTGACTGATAACAAATATGTGATTGATGGTGGTGCATTGTTTCTCAAAGTACGGTGGAATAGAGCATGAGGCTTCAAAGACATTATTCACCAGTATCAGAAATATTTGCAGCAAATGTATGGCATGGAAGTTGTAATCGATTTTTATGGGTATGATATATCATCAAAGAAAGACCAAGAGCACTTGAGATGCGCAGGACATGTACAATCTGCAGATGTATTTTTTAAAGATTCCAGCAGAGTTCCCACCCCTCATGATGCATTCCTGGCAAATTCTTAGAACAAAAGTAGGTTTATAGCTTGGCTCTCATCTCTCATTGCAGATTGATATATTGTTTACCAATCAAATGCAGATGCATATTGTGAAAAAGTGGCACATGCTGTACAACAGGCTTCTTTGGAGACATACAGGAGTATAACAGTTATTGTTAATGACACTGTTGTCTTGCTTCTGCTGATTTATAACTATCACGTGGTTGACATATACTGCAAACATAACTCAAAAGCACGTAAAAACCAACCTCATATTTTCAATATTCGTACCTTAAAATAAAATCTGGTTACAGAAGTGATGGCGCTTCTTCTCACCGTGCATGTGACACAACATGTGATATTTTCAGAATTGGAACAGGTTCTGCACTTTGCAATATCTTTCACTGCAAACAAGTTTAACAACTGTACACTATATTCACTGAATATTACATCAGCAAGGACAAAATATTTTCCATTGCCCACAAATTACTTTTGATTTTGTACATTTTGCAGTGGCAAAGTCTTTAAATAAGCTGCGATATACAATGTATATGATAATTGTAGCCACAACATCAGTAATATTATCTCCTCTGCTTCCCCCAACAGGTCGAACACATTCTGAGGTCGTATTTGCAGGTATATCAATAGAAGACATTGAATACTGGAGTCTTGGAACCTGAGAAATTAGGATGGGAAATAGAAAATGGTAGGTTGTCCACTATACAGACTGATCAGGACCCAGCACCTACACAACTATTCAAGTTATTCGCTGCAAGTATAAGTTTTCTTCAAGGCATCCATGCAGCACAGCTGTACGCACTTGTGAGAAGAATGACATAACATCTTTTGACTCCTGTGGTGACTAACAGTGGAAANTAAGAAGAATGGCATAACATCTTTTGACTCCTGTGGTGACTAACAGTGGAAATTGCGAAAATAGAGACATACTAACACATAGCGACATAGAGAGTGACGATGATATCAACATATATTTTGTATGACAGATTTTGGCATGTCAACATTTTGTGGATACAAAATTTTTGTAGAAGTGAATTAACGATATAAGTATTACCAATGTGTAATATGTTGTTATAAGGACACTAAACCTAATACGAATATTAAAAGATTTAATTCTTTACCATTATATAATTACCTAGTATTAAATGCACAATGACACCGCACGGGCAATAAATAGCATTAGTCCTACAATAGCTATCAATATACAAATTTAGTCACTAAATTATAGACAAGTAACTGTGGTTCCAGTGATGACGTTTAATTGTCAATTTTATAATTTGTTAGACTCAGGAATAAAAATGTATACGGCTTCATGCTTGTATATGGATGAAATTGTTCTGATATTGGTGTTTTAAAATATCACACATTTCGTTGCTTTGAAACATCATGTACAATTTTACAAGTGTGAGTTTCGGTGGGACTTTTAGTATATTCTTTGCCATTAAAACCTGAACAGAATGACACCTTTCCGAGTTTCCTGCAATTGTTTCTACCTTTTTTACATTACATAATTGAGCCTGTTAGGAATTTATGTTATCCTACATTTAAAACATTCTGTACAATTTTCCCCATTATGGATTCTGGTGGGGTTTTCATATGTTATTCTGCTAACGCGTGCCGCATGGTTAGCATTTAGAAGCGCCGCTGTCACACTCCCCTTCTCGCCATCATACCCCCCGCTAGAGCCCCCCCAGTAGACATGTGCTGCTAGGCCAGGTCGGCCTGAGAGGGCGGACAAGCAATTAACACATGCCAAGGTTATGCCGAGTTAAACCAGCAAATCGCCGACGCACCAAGGAACACGAGAGAACATGGACACGTGTCAAGGTTATGCCGAGTTAAGAACTGCCGAGAAAATGCAGAGGTAGACTAGAGNAAAAGCCAGTCCTGGAGAGCCGTCAAAGAGAACTAGCCAACCGATGGTCTGTGAAAGGCCGCCCAACTTACCAGACCACAACCTACCGCCGGATCACCCAGAACTTACAATACAGCTAAGTATCACCGTCCGTCGCTCAAGGGACATTTCCCCGACGCCTAGTGTTCCCCCAAGACGTCAGAAGCAGTTAGCACGAGTAATTAATCTGCCCTTAAGGCTCCCAACTCGCAAGGTACCGTCTCGGAGTTACAGTTAAAGTGTGTTCTTGTAAATCAAATATATCGTGAACGGAAAAACTGAGAGACCAAGTTATTGTTTACCCATATTCAACAGGCACCCATAGTCTGTACCTAGTAAAGGTAACTCATACCCTACTAGTCAACCTGTATATCACAGGTGGCAAGTAGCGTCACTGCATGAAAAACTGAAAAANAAGGTAACTCATACCCTACTAGTCAACCTGTATATCACAGGTGGCAAGTAGCGTCACTGCATGAAAAACTGAAAAAGATGACACTTTTTTTAGCTTGACCCGAATTTTTCTATCTTCAAAAATTTAGCGCCTACACTAAATAACAATTATTTTTAGTTGTTTAAAACTTTGTAGATATTTAGTACTGACTATATTAGTGACAGATTTAACAGAGAAAAACTTTTCGACTTTACAATTGTTGCCTATGTCCGTAAGAATTAATATCATAAATTTATGGTCAGAAAGTGTTACATATATTGAACAAGAACTAAAAAATATCCTACATCAATATATTTAAACCATAAAGGAATTTTTATAATGAAATGACAAATAATGATATATCCCAAATTTCGCATACGTGTTTTTATTATTCTTGAAAGTACACACATTTCTGATCACCTTTTTGCAGTTTTATTTCAGTAGTAAATTGCTTATTCTGTGGTAAATGTAATATCAATACTCTGCAATAAGTGTATTATCTTAATTTATATTTTTTTACAGTGTAATTAGAGTTAGTTTTTTTTTACACCAACTCATGTGTGGTATACACATGAACTCTCTCAAGCGAACACTTGTTTAGACCAGAACGTTCGTTTAGTCGGTCGGCGGTAACCAAATTGTGGTGTACCAGCCGGGGTAGAGGACCTGTGTGCGACTCTGAAATTTCTGTTGCTTGCAACTGCACGCTGAATGCATGTCCAAGTAACCCGCCCACGTGTAGTGTTCCATTATAATGTGACAAGAGTACACTTTGCTCTGTGTGGCTATGAATAGTTTAAATGTCTGTGGTCTGAAACAACGATCGCGGTACTTTGACTTTGTAACTGCTCTCAAGCAGCGCACCACAAATATTCGTAACACGGGTATTGTTACTATACCGCCTGCTGGAAATGCAATCCTCAATACACTTCTGTGTAATTGGTTACATAGAGCCTGGCGTTCCGCGACGCATATGCGATGCAGGTTGACGCGATAAATTACTGCAGTTCCGGTCATGGTTTTAAGGCGTGAATGTTCTTTTTCCCGTCTCAAACTCGTTCTTAATTATTTCGCAATTCTGTAATTCTCAATTATCATATACAACTACAGACACGTACGGAAAACTATAGCAATTAAAAACTAAGCCATTTTTAACAAGATAAATAGAGAAAAACGTATAACTTCTTCCTGTATCATCCGTGAAACCACATTTAAATGTGAGTATCGATGTCTGACTGGTCACGAATGAATTAATTAATTTTAATGTTGTATTTACACTTCGGGATATTAAAAAAACCGCATGTTTTCATTTAGATGGAATATGAAAATAAATGCCATATTAGGACAGAGTGAATCATCAAATTAATAAACTATATATGCTCTCCTCAAGAGTGGGTTTTTTTTAAATAAGTGATTCATATTCCAAGAGAAGCGATTTAGATATTCCATAAATATTTAACGACAACGATATTGAACTGGTTTACAAATTTCAGCGACTATTTACATTTTCTTAAAACACAAATAATGTCTAAAGTAGCTAAATAACTACAAATTTATTCGTTTGAGCCTTATATTGGTCTAAAGAAACTATTTCCTTTAACCAACTTTCAGCTGTCATTCATAAACATCCAAACAATAGATAATTTTCGCCCTGTCTAGATAATATTAACTGCTGCCCGCATGACAACCTCAACCAATATAGCACGATATCGCTTCCAATATTAACGCAAAGAAAAATTAGTTATTCTGTTGATAACTACGTAAGCACCATATCTTTTATCGGGTTCTTTAACTACATAACCAGTTTCTACAACACAATTAAAATATTTTTTAACATCTTGCCATGCAAAAATTTCTTGGAGGAACAAAATCGCGGGAGCTAAAACAACTGACAAAAAGATNCTTTTTTAACATCTTGCCATGCAAAAATTTCTTGGAGGAACAAAATCGCGGGAGCTAAAACAACTGACAAAAAGATGTACAAATAAATAATTTAGGATTTAACGTCTTAACTACATGGAAATCAAAGAGAGAACATATATTTTTTTTTTGGAAAAGTAAGAATAAAGAGTAAATCCGCAATACCCTGCGCTAAAATGAAGTAGAGAAACCATTACAAAATTGTAAACAGAATGGTCTTATCAGGAGCCGAACCTGGGCCCTCCCGAGTGAAAGTCCGGCGTTTTACTATCGCGATATCTAACACGATGTTAGGAAATGGGATAATAGTAATAGAGATAAAAGGAAAATCGCGACCTTGAGTAACTGACCTGGCAATATTAGGCATAAAACGTGGGAAATTAAATAATTTTGTACGGATTTGAATTTTTCGAATTTCACAACCACGTGTGGCTCTTTATCACTCCCTTTCTCAAATACTCAAACGAATTATTATTCTGGATTTGGAAAAGGGGGGGAGGGGTGAGAGAAGAGATTTGGGCGGCTCTAAACACCGAGGTCTTGAGAGCCGATGAGGTTGAAGAGAGGTTGTGTATGGAGCAGCGCCGGAATGCATAGGCGAGGGAAATGGAAGATCCACGAGTAAACCCGCCGACTAGCGGCATCGTCTGCCGTGATTTCCACATGCGAAAAACTCGGAGTGACCCCGCCGGGAATCTAACTCGGCTCACCTTGTTGGGAGAAGAGTAGTTTAACCACTACACCACATGTGGTCCCAAAAATGTGGTAAAAAGGGGAGGGGGTGACATCTACTTAACTGTGCATATAATTCAAGTAATATTTTCATGTTTAATTTTCTGCTGGCAAATTATTTCCGAAAATTACTAGTAAGTTAGTATGCATTAACGGATAAAGGATTTTCGTAAATTAAACACCCAAACTTCGGGATGCGATTCCTTATGAAACATTAAGTCAAAAATATACAGGACACCATATACCTAAATGGAATATTAAAGGAGTCAAGAGCATATGAAAATTGGGATTTGAAAACGTATTTTTGCGGAATGCCTCGTACAACGCCTATTAGGTCCGCAGCAAAAATGTGACTTATGTTTCCCATGTTGCAGAGACGCATTCGTAAAGCTGGCCGTCCTCTGTCTGTNGTCCGCAGCAAAAATGTGACTTATGTTTCCCATGTTGCAGAGACGCATTCGTAAAGCTGGCCGTCCTCTGTCTGTGTGCACTGTTCGACTTGAGGAAGTGATACGTGACACATCAACGACGTGTCTTCCACTAGTACACGCTCCATAGCGTGCCAAATGGGCGTGTCCCATTCAACCGTGTGGGACGTACGTTTTCAAAACCCATTTTTGACGTCCTATTTATTTTTTACTTTATTTTTATTAGGAATCACCTCCCGCAATTTGAGCGTTTAATTTTCAAACATACTGTATATTTTGCACCGGTGCTTAGAAAAATGTGTCAATTGTTATTCAAATGAGTCTGAATTATCATTGATTTATGTAAATCAACGGAAAGGATATGGAATATAACATACTGACCAGTGTTCGTAGCACATGTGCTCAAAATAAAAATTTAAAGCATTTTTGAAGCATGTATAAAAGGTTTCCTGGACGGGTGAGTTAAGATACACGTTGGTACACGCCAATGACAGGATAAGAGTGCGTCGCCCAGCACCTCAATCGGTGGATCCATCGTGTCAGTGGGGTGATATCTTCGTATGGGAATTGTTTACGTGGGATTAAATGGACCCCCCCTGGTGAACTCGCCATCGTCTCTCGATGGTGAACGATACAGGGACCTGCTGGCAGATGACGTGCACTAATTTCTGCGCCTACAGCAACCTGTAGGAGACCTGTACTTACGGCTAGACAATGCACAGGTCCACCACTCCCGAATTATGACCAAGTAGTTAGAAGAACACTCCACGGACTCGGAGTGTCTTAACCGGTCTCCAGGGTCATCCGACCGCAATCCTATAGAACACGTCTGGGATGCTATCGAGAGAGATGTGCGCCCCGTGGATCCTGCTCCGGCCGATCTCCGTGCATTGTGGGAGGCTGTGCAGTGGTCATAAATCAGTATGGATCCCAACCACTTCCGGTGTCTTGTGGAGTCCATGCCACGCCGCATAACCACCATTATCATGGCGAAGAGGGTGATACACGTTACTAGGCTGGTATCTCTAATTCAGCTGCTCATCAGTTTATGTAATAAATACATACATGAGCGCTTATGAACACATTCGTATAAGCTGTCACGGTAAAGTGATCATTTTTGAGGCTCTCGTTATTTTTTTCCTTTCAGCAATTTTTTCCTCAAACCACCTTTTAAAAAAAATATTGCCCTGTAAGTAATAATCACAGCGTGCATACTTCATCGCACTCAGAAGATAATGTAGGAAGGCTAAAATAAAATATATTTATGGCCTACTGTCCCAAACGAGAGGGCTTTCAAAAGTGCTCACTTCACCGTGAATAGCAAATTAGTGCCTGTATACGTATAAAAATTCTGATCACAGACTGGTTATAAATATGTACTCGAAAACACAAACTTATGAGGGTGGTTGAGTTGAACCTAATAGTCTTTACTGCAGTTAATAAAGTGCTGTTCAGCACGGCACACGACCTGCCTAACTGGGAACTCTCATACAAACACCGACAACAGTAGTGTGCGTGGTGGGCGGTTCACTGTTGCAGTGGCCGCCGGCCTGAACGTAGTTTGTCACAGGACGGTCCCGCCAGGCGAAGCCGGCGTCGTGTTACTGCCCAGAGTGAGCACCGGCAAGCCTCCATTCATCAGCGCAGCCGACAGTAAAAGGTTACTGAGAGCCATTAAACTGCCTCCACCTTGGAGGGCACTTTACGTCATAAAAGTTAATTGCTGGGTCCGGCGAGGAAGTGAAATCCTGTGGTTTCTCTCGCCATCTGCCATGAAAACATGGGGAACGAAACTGCGGTGCGAGTGCCCGTTGTCGCTTGTTGACTAATACTTGAAGAAACTATTTCCAACAGCACTGAGAGGGTAGCAATAATATTTTACTACAAAATATACTCTTTTATTGCATATAAAGGTTTAAAACTTAAAGAGCTGTAATTATAAAAAAAATACTACCGTATGTACTACTTTTCTTTCGTCCCACCTACTTGTCGCTAGAGCAGGGCGTTGGAAAAAATATTTAAAAGGTTAATTTCACCACTTTTGACAGCCCTACTTAGGATATTATTCTCTGTCATTTTGTATCCTTCCACCATATTCACAATAAACATTTTCGTGGACCCTGTCACTATATTCATGCGCGATCGAGTGCAACTGAAAATGTTTGCAACGTATGTATCTGTATGTTACTACTGTGCAAAATGTTATTAATATGTGCATAAAACATACCGAAAATAAATGAATTAGAATTACCATATCTATAAATGTCAACATGACACTGTTTACACCACATTATGGAAAGGAAATTAATTGCCTGATTCGTTGCCAACCATTAGAATTTCAGTCCATTCTTACTTCAAAATGTACGTAGTTACAGGAAGAGACATTATTCAAATTATGATTATAAAAGTTAACAATAAACTTTTACAAGACTATAACGAATCGATTCCCAAAAACTTTAGTAAATTAACGGCCAGAAAAACCTTAGTAAATCAACAGTAAGTGGTTTGATATCTCCATATTATATAAACTACTGTAAGAAAGAGAACGACTTGGAGAGATGTAACAAATATTGAATAGTAGATAATCGTACACCCTTTTTTCACGTGTACCAGTTACTTTTGATATATCTCGGCTTGTTCGCTGGTTACTGTAAATGTATATTCAATTTATATAGAAGATGAATAAGTGAGGCAGCATCCAGCATTATGTACAATATTTTCCTCGTTAGGTTTCTATGTACATTTTGTATTTCTGTGCCTTTGGTGTTTTTTTATATGATCATTTTTCCCAGGGAAAAAATGTTTCCAGCAATAAATTTAATAGTAATCAAGAAACCAAGTAAATAATCTAGAGAGAAAAATTTTACTTACCGGAAAATTTTCATATCAAACGTAATAAAGATTCTCTTTCACTTCGCTTTCAAAAGTACTTTAAAATGTGCATCACTTCGCAGCGATCGTCACATCAAGAAAATTTGTGCAACCATAACTTCAGGAACTTGATGCGCAAGAGTTTATATGAAGATTTTTGCAGAAAAAATAGATTAAATTAAATGACAAAAGTTTATTCGTGTTGTGTAATCATGTACGAACACAAATTGACATCCCACTTATAAATTTGTGTACTTCAAGTTGATGTCGATTGTTTACAAAAAGCTTCTTATTAATGTCAAAATATATATTTTATCACAGCAGTCCGTAAGAATTTTTTCTTATGCATTAAATAGTTTTTTGTGTTTAAAATATCTACAGGTATTGCGTAACACACTACGGGTATAAAAAAATCGCGAGGATGGTTTTAGGTTTCCTTTCGCTTAGTAGGGGGAAGTCGCCTCTATTAAATTAGATTTCAAAATTCGCTTTTTAGTGTACATATAAATAAATTTTTATATAATTACATATGTTCGTTTTGATAGTTTATATTTTTTTTACATCATACAATACCAGAGATATACAACTATTAATATATTTGCAGAAATAAATGATTTTGTTAAACGCAGTTCTTGGTTCAATTTAGGGAACCAGTTGCTTAAACTGGACCGTCTATTTCCATAATTGAAGCACATAGATAATGTTCTACTTTAGGCTTGTAAGAGATAAATTAGTGTATTAATTAACTGTTATGTTCACGTTGTCTGCAAAAAAAAATCTTTCACTTCCCTCTTAAAACCAGCCCAATTATAATGTACCCGTGGCCTATATTTCATGCAATTTAGTATGTATTCAATGTTTTCCACTTCACGAAAACTGCAGAATCATCTACTCTCATTTACAATTGTTTTTTCCTTTCGCTGTTTTACATGTGCAGAATCACACACTCGGTTAAATGGACGCACACATTTTCGTTTTTTGTTTGCACTAATGATGTTATCTTTGTGTGGGCTGGCTGCAAGTTTCAGATTCTGCTCTTCTTCTCTTCGGTTTCCTAGGTGTGACGAATGGCTCAGGAGATATTTCCCTAATGTAACTTTTAAAACCGTTGATCTTTCTGGGGCCGTGTTGTTAGATGTGACTGCAATTGCATCTGCTACCGGAGTAATGACATTTGTACGTGAATCAGTAGCTGGTTCGTTTTCTACTTTATTGTTCTGGTTTAAAATATTGGTTAATGAAAACTGTACGGTCGACCGGTTATAGTGCTGATTTCAGAAAACCATTAGGAGTTTTTGAAATGACAGCAGCTCATTCATATGCTTCATACAACAGGCCAGTAACATGAGACATGGCAACAGTGAGACCAGGAGGTTTTATCAACCACTTCTGCACAGCTTGATCACATAGACCTGATGTGATATTAAGAAGGCTACATCAAGTGGTTGCATTTGATTTGAAGATGCAAANTCAAGTGGTTGCATTTGATTTGAAGATGCAAATTAATGATGCCGTTGTCTCAAGAGAGTAGCGAGACTTTAAAAGTTCTTACTGTGCATGCTATTCCTATCGAGCAGTAATGGAACTTATTGTCACTGGTTGGATGGGCATTCTTGATGAAGTGCCTTAGCAATTTAAAAAAAAAACGTTAATATATCGTGACACAGGAATTTCGATTCCCGGTGATGTCCTTAGACCTATGTGTGCTGACATTCATACACGACATGACTTGATTTTTATCCACTAAAGTGTTTAGTCCACGCTCTCCACTTGAAAGCATGGCAACCTGCTTTTTTTCCTTAATAGCATACATTTGTTTCTACTTTATCTGTGCAGTAGATAATATAGTATCATATGCGTTATACATTCTTGAAATATTCAAGTTATTAGCATGGCAAATTCGTTCCGAAATGTCCAAAATGCCGCGTACAGTCTCTCTACTGAAACCATTGTCTCGTGCCATTGATATAGAGTCTGGACGTCATTACATTTTCAGACGCCTTTTCATAAATACATAGAGCCGCTTCTTACCTGCCATTTTTGTCGTATTGTTCAAGTTGTGTTTTACTTTGTTTCCTTCTGCAAGATCATAAGCAAATCTTCTAATATATATGATAGTTAATCCAAACTTCATCTCTTCATATCGCGAACTATGATGTGGAAGTTGGATCTATTTCCCTCTGACAAAACTGTTAGCCTTCCAAGCTACTTTATTTTTCCATTTGCAAATTTATTTTCGTTTTCTGATTGTCATTATAGAGAAGCTGTAGTAACACTGTACATCAGAGCAAATTCATAAATCCATGATCATAATTTACCCATTATTAGTAATACATTGTTCCTAAACTCCTTGACACAATTTAGGCTTTAAAATAAAAACCACATTAACAAAAAAGCAACGTTGGAGAATATTACATAGTGAGTTTCTTTAATTGGACAAGTCCAATTTAGACAGCTAGAAGTACTTGGAATTAGGAAACTCCAGAATACTAAGAAACTGGTTCTCTGAACACAAACTCTGGAAACTATTTTTGAGTATTACATGTTTAAAATAAACGTAAATAAAGTATATATGAGAAAAATATATATCTTACCTGAAATAGCAGTTTTTGTCTTACAGGGACTCGTAAAATATAACATTAAATCCACACAAACCACTTTCCTAGCCACAAGTCACAAGCCACTTCCATTTCAACGCTCACAATGGGGCAAAAACGTTGCTTGAGCTAGTAGTTGATGTGTCTGCTGGCTGAGACCACCTCATTCCACGAGCACTCTAGATACAGCTGTGGTCCAGTTTAGGCGCTGGTCAAATATAAGCGGCTTTCCCTTATTCCATTATCCTTATATCCTCATTATTCATCACATGCCTCTTTAAATTATCTTGTTTTCTGTGAATATATTTGTCGCCATTATTCATCTATATAATTATTAACAAGACTACATAAAACCCTACTTTGCATAATACTGCTGTAAATTTAACTGGCAATTCTCGTGCCTTGCAACTAATTGTGTGAGAGACGCTCAAGTTCAGGTTATTGTGATTTTCTGTATTTTGGAGCAATTATTTATTTACCAACTATGCAACCTATCCCTGGAAATCCGTGGTGTTCAATAAGTCGTGTTAGCTTTAAAATGGACTTACAATCCTCCATTTACTTTTTCTTTAATTAAAACTAAATATATATTAGAAATGAAAAATCTGTTAAAATTAATATATTTATAGCCTACATCATGCGGTATATTCACAGAACATTAGCCAACTGAAAATAAAACGTACGGATGAAGACACAAATGTAGTGCATGGGCATTTAAATGATAAAGAGAGAAATATTTTAGCAGAAGACAGAAATTTATTTGTAGGCAAATGTTAACCGCCGTGACGTTTCCCAAATGCGCAAAATTGATGACAAATTAATAGTGTTTTTCATTATTTACAGGAAGCCATTCAAGATAAATTTTGTATTTTTTATGTGTAACACGAAAAATTGGTTTTCAAAAATATATTCTGGGGGTTACATTTTTCAAATATATCTAAGATATATATTTCTATAAATTCAACATGGATACAAGTATTTGTAACGAATTTTAGAGGTAGTTAATTAGAAATGTTATTTCTTTTCGAATTGAATAAGCGGATATCAATATGGATAACTAAATACGAAGTTGCTTTTCGAAAGTATAATGAAACCTAATAATTCAATTAAAATATTATTACTAGATAGAAATAGTAGGTTTCAGGACAAGGGCTGGAGCTGAGATGCCAAGGCACCGTTCGCCACCTTGAAATTTCCCGTTTTTCCATCAAAATTTCCCAATTTTTCAAAACATTTGTGAAAAACGTGCTTGCTCCTCAATGTGGCTGAGGAATCGCGAAAATTAGCCACAATGAAGAATCTGAGAAGCCAATAAAATTAATTAAAAATTATTATTTTTTAAATAAAGCATATTTTAAAAATTTAACATTTTTAAAGCGTAAGTGTTGAGTGTTATATATCACCAGACTCGTATTTTCAATGCGCATAAGATAGTGATATCATGTCGATTATGTAACCCAATGTCAGTACAACTATAGTCAGTTCACGACTGGAAGAAACTTTTGAAAATCAACCTTTGAAAAAACACCCTAGCCGTTAGCTACATGCATATAACATTACAAACAGCGGCGAGCGCGGATACAGTTATGCCGTTAGGTTGCCAGCACAAAGAGAGGAAATAGTTGTAAAGTTTTAACGTAATTCTTAATTTATCGCTTACAAATGGGTTTCGAAAAGACTTGTATTTTATTATGCCAATTATTAATGACGTGGTGCTAACGTACTTTGACTTCAATGTTTCTTGCATACTCACAAGATCACGCTCAAGGTGAAAGTAGAGCGGCCATTTGTTTACAAACCTTCGTTCCGTGTGTTGTTGGCGAGATGTGAGTAGTGTGAAATGGAGGGTTCTAACACAGCGTCATGACAGAGATTCGGGATTCGACCTTCAGAAGCTTGGTAAGGAAATGACAAACTTCATGCATTTGCATTCTGCTTCGGGGGCAGCCATCTTGGCAGCCAGTGTCAACTGTCGGTGACCATCTTGGCAGCCAGTGTCAACTTCGGTGGCCATCTTGGCAGCCAGTGTCAACTGTCGGTGGCCATCTTGGCAGCCAGTGCCAAAATGTGCAAAAAATTGCAAAAATTTATTTAAAAAAATTAATTTTCAAAAATTATTTTTTCACAAAATAAATTTTAAAAATATTATTTTTAAATTTAACTTATGACGTAATCTTTCAAAACATTAATTTAACTTTTGAAAAGTCTCAACTTTTCAAAAGTTCCAAATTTTTTTAAAAGTCTCAACTTTTCAAAAGTTCCAAAAAAAATATTTTTTCCCGAACATTCCCCGGCGGCCATTTTCGAATCCCTAGGCCGACGCTAAGGTGTAAGCCATGGGAGAATCCCTAAGCCAATGCCAAGTTGGTTGCGGAAGACGTCGCTGGCTGCCAAGATGGCCGCCCCCCGAAGAGGAAGTTTAGAATCCCTAGGCCGACGCCAAGGTGTCGCTGGCCGCCAAGATGGCCGCCCCCCAAAGAGAAAGTTTAGAATCCCTAGGCCGATGCCAAGGTGTCGCTGGCTGCCAAGATGGCCGCCCCCCGAAGAGGAAGTTTAGAATCCCTAGGCCGACGCCAAGGTGTCGCTGGCCGCCAAGATGGCCGCCCCCCAAAGAGAAAGTTTAGAATCCCTAGGCCGATGCCAAGGTGTCGCTGGCTGCCAAGATGGCCGCCCCCCGAAGAGGAAGT
>NQII01010194.1:0-16634 GCA_002778355.1 Clitarchus hookeri | reverse complement strand
GGGAAGTTATTACCGGACACCGTACGAGGAATCATAGCAGGACCGAGCAACTGCGGGAAAACTTGCGTCCTCATTAGTTTATTAAATGAACCGAATGGCTTGCGTTTTGAAAACATATATCTTTACTCTAAGTCCATTCACCAGCCCAAGTACGTACGACAAGCACAAATACTACAAGCAGTTGCAGGCCTCCAATACTTTCCATGTAGCGACAAAGACACGGTCGTGCAGCCAAGCGAGGCGTTACCAAATTCCGTGTTTATATTCGATGATGTAGCGTGCGAGAAACAGGCGACAATGCAGCAGTATTTCAGCATGGGACGCCACATAGCAGTAGATTCTATATACCTATGCCAAACATATTCACGCATGCCTAAACAGCTGCTACGAGACAATGCAAATTTCCTAGTCCTCTTTCGCATGGACGACTGGAATTTACGCCACATCTACTCGGACCACGTTAACACAGACATGACATTCGACAAATTTAAGGACCTGTGCGCATGCTGCTGGCACGAACCGCATGGGTTTCTAGTCATAGCAAAAGATTTTCCACTTGAAAAGGGACGGTACCGTAGGGGTTTCGATCAGTTCATTATAGTACATCAGTGAAGTATGAGCTACTCAGTATCCAAGTTCGGCCATAGCGGCCTGAAGCGGACGTCGGAAAGCTGTATCATATCTACGAACGACGGGAACTGTAGTTTCGGGGGGAAACGAGCAAAGAATTTAGGTGGCGCGAAACACGACAGTGACGCTACGAACGTCTCCTTCGTCCGAAGTGTTACCACGGAGGCGTTGCGACCAGTGGCTACACTTCAATCCAATATAGAGACGCAGTTGCGTACAGTAATTGCCGGAATGGCACGAATGAGGACAGTAGCAACACTACAGACCAGTATCGAGACACACCTACGAACCTTATTGTCCGGCATGGCTCGAATCACGGCCTTAGAGACAGCCCTGAGCGGTGTGGGAGAGAGAATAGCCAGCAGTGTGCATACGACCGTGTCAAGCGAATTACGCCCATTGGCCGATGATATTAAGCAACTGGCCGAGATGGGGGGAAGCTCGCCACGGTGGAAGGTCGGCTCTTCGATACCAATATACTTACCATGAACATGGATTTGAGGCTCAGCACGTTAATCGATAAGGTATCCCATCTGACCTCTGTAACAACCGGGGACGCGCTCGACGTCGTGGAAGGTAGGTTGGCCGGCACCACAAACATACTGGCCACCAATATGGAGGCCCAGCTGCACAAACTATCCGATGACGTACTTAAACTGAACGTGTTAGGAGCGAGAATATCGGCGGTGGAGAAGAAAATCACGGACGTGGGTGAGCAAGGGAGCGCTAGAGTGCTAGCAGGCCTCACTGCATTACTGGACGGGTACCTTAATGTAAAGACGGAGTGTGTGATCCCCCCAAAGCTAGACTCAAATCTCATAGCCATGGAAGGACGTATGTTCGCCAACACGAACGTACTATACACCAAGCTGGACGCCCAGCTGAGCAACGTAGCCGGCGATGTAGGGAAACTTGGCACGTTAGGCGGCGCGTTCGCAGCTATGGAGAAGAAAATGAACGATGTAAGCGATCAGGTTAGCAGTCTCGCTGCGAAAGTAGACAGTCTCATTAATGACAAAGCCACGGACGACGTGGGCGAGCGGGTGCGAGTTCTCGCCACGAAACTAGGCAGTCACCTTAACGACACAACCGCGCTGGAAGCAATAAGTAAGAAGCTAGACACGAACCTAGGGGCCATCAGTACGATGCATATAGCAACAGAGAGCGCTGATAAACTTAGCGGTGTGGACGCCAAGCTCACAGCAGTGGAGACACAGCTGTCGCTTTTCGACATTAAGAAGTTTACAATTCTCTCCTCGAAACTAGACGACCACCTTAATGCGTCTGGTGCAGGTTCGGCTATGCTACCCACATTACGCACGCAGCTGGAGAGCGTAGGCAGCCTAGAGACCAATCTCAGCAAGATAATGGAAGGGATGACGAATAAGCTTAGTACAAATCTGCTCGAGGAACTCGAGATCCGCACTCAAACAGTGAATACAGGACTTGCAGACCTCGAGGACCTTATACGGCATAGGGTTATTCGTAACTTAAACGATAGTCGCACGGACGATGACAAATGGGCGCATTGCGAGCACGTGCGTACCGCTGTGCTTCAGAAACTGACTACATTCGAAGATAAAATAGTCAATTTGATTACACGTAGAGCCATTGTCTAATAAATATATATATAAATAGTCCGAACAAGTCACTTAAAATTTTAGTATAATGGCCGCAGCTGTTGAGGATTTACGCCGCGTCGTGGCAAGCGTCCACGATAAGTACCTACAGGCCAAACGAGCCCGTATGGAGCGCGATGCAGTGTTGGAAGAAGCCTTTCGGCCTATCACCTCTCGGCTCAGATACTATAAAGGAACAACCGGTTCTCACTATCGCTAGTGTGAAGACTGACCTGGACATCAAACCAAAGCCACTTCCGGAGTGCAATGGCGAAGATGTCGACGAAGACAAAGTATCCTTGGCAGAACTGAAACGTACGAGAAAGGTAGGTTCCCGCACGGACGCTGTACGGACGTATCTCAGTTCGTACAGTTTATATAGGCGGAACAAAAAATGGTATCTCGGGAACAAGCATATTTACTTTCTACCCAACGATTACATACAGATCGACAATGAAACCATACGCGCAGCGCCAGGCCTTNCTATACGCGCAGCGCCAGGCCTTTGCGAGCTGTTATTCAAACGAAGACTTGGCGAGTCTTCGCGCGAGGCGTTACGACAATACCAAAAAGTACTTAAACTCACGAGCGCTCATTTAACCGATAATGACATAACTGCCAATACATATAAGGACGAGATACATCCGAAATTCGACATTATCGCCGAGTTGTTTCCCGACGTAGGCCTAGCCAGCGGTTCGGGACTGACTTCGAAGCTTGATGGAGGCAGCCAGCTTGAGTACGTTTATTGGGACAATGTGAACGAATTGGTATCCAGACTGAGGCTACTCGTGGCATCCCAACAAGCCGGCAATCGGTCACACACAAACGAAATTGTCAATATCGTCGAGGAACTGCGGGAAGGTGGCTACATCTACTAAACCATGTCACGGGCCGAAATCGCAGACGAAATTCACAGACCAGCAAGGCGAAATTTCCGCAGGAGGAAAGTGCTCCTTTTTGGACTTGACGATCTGTATCAAGCCGACCTGGTGGAAATGATCCCGTATGCCGCTGTGAATAAGGGGTATAGATACATGCTAACCGTAATTAATTGTTTCAGCTAATACGCGTGGGCCGTCCCGGTCCGCAGGAAAAACGGGGCGGACGTTGCCAAGGCGATGCAAACGGTATTAAGCGCTAAGGCTAAGGGGGGGCCTCCTAAGAATATGCAGACCGATTTAGGTAGGGAATTTTACAATAAAGCGTTCCGTTCTCTCATGGAAGAGCACCGAATTAACCATTACAGCACTCACGGCGAAAAAAAGTCTTCAATTATTGAGCGATTCAATCGTACATTAAAAGCAGATATGTGGCGTGAATTCTCAGCGTGAGGAAAGTACATATGGCTGGATATGTTACTTCGTCTAATTACCAAATACAATGCTAGAAAACACAGGACCATTCGTATGCGTCCGGTGGACGTTAAAGACAATTCGTTGCTGGAGACTGTGTTTAAAATCGATAAGAAAGTGGACAGGCGGAAGGTGAAGTTGAAAGTGGGTGACTATGTACGCATTTCCAGACTTAAACCAACATTCGCGAAATCTTACACCCCCAACTGGTCATTAGAAATATACAGAATTAGTCAGATTCGGCATAACGAACCTCGGACCTTCGTTTTGGAAGATATAAATGGCGAGCGTTTGAAAGGACGATTCTACGTTGAAGAACTATTGCGAACCAGATTTCCGCACACTTACTTAGTTGAGCGAATTCTTAAACGATGCGGCAGACTTGCATATGTGAAATGGCTAGATTTCGACTCCAGCTATAACAGCCGGGTATTAAATCGGATTTGAATTAAATATACAACATGTGTCTGTCTGCACACACACACACTAACACACACACACAGGATGTCTCTCTAGGTCAAGTGGGTCGAGGGAAGCGTGTGACCGGACGCTCTCGGTGTGGGCTGTTACACAAGGGAGGGAACGCAGTTGACCTCAGGACGGCCTGGCAGGTGTCCAGAGGCGCACGCCGCGCCTCTCCCAGGCGGGGGGCCAGGTTACAAGGACGCCCGCTCTCCTAGCCTCGTGTCGCAACATCCGGACGGCGGCGAGATGAGGCCACGAGGGCGACTACAAGTTACCACACACACACACAGACAGACTCGAGGCGTGGCGTGGAATAAAACTGTTGGAAGTTTTATCAGAAAGAGAGTACAAATGCATGTAGAGTATCCTGGATCGTATCCAGTTGAAGTGTATAAAGAAGTAACACAATGCCATTTAACCATTAGTGTAGAGGTATGAGTCGTAGAAGCAAGTACTCTGCGAAAGGACGCGGACNATGAGTCGTAGAGGCAAGTACTCTGCGAAAGGACGCGGACTGGTAAATTCTATTATTAGTAATTTGCCCTTTGAAGCTCACATTCCGGGATATAGGTATTGCGGTCTGTGCACGAAGCTAGAGCGGCGACTANCCGGGATATAGGTATTGCGGTCCGGGCACGAAGCTAGAGCGGCGACTGCAGCGTGGCGACGTCCCCATTAACACGTTAGACACAGCGTGCAAAGAATACGACATTGCGTACGCGACAAGTACGAAGTTGGCAGATAGGCACATTGCCGATACGATTCTTGCAAATAAGGCGAAATCGATAGTCGGATCGTCACAGTCCAAGCTCGGGGAACGCATAGCAGCGTGGGGCGTGTCGAAAATTATGAAAACGAAGGTGAAACGAGGTATGGGAATGAAATTCGGTAGTATTAAAAAACAGTTGCACTCTCGCAGGAAACCTCGTAAGTCATCAGTGAAACGCGGCGGTATTTTGCCGTTCATTTTGCCTGCCTTAGGTGTATAAGGAAGTTTGATCGGGGGCGCTAGCAGAATCGCCAGGGCGGTTAATACGGCCAAAGACGAAAACAAACGCTTGACGGAGACTTTACGGCACAATAGTAGAATGGAAGCACTTGCAAAAAACGGTCGAGGAATGTACCTACGTCCCTACAAACAGATAGCTGGAGGAGGAGGGGGCAGAAAGAGAACTCGACAACGCAAAAGAACGAAGCGATCTTAAGTGGTCTGCCAGACCGCCCGTTAACCAACTTTGAAATACAGAAATATGCACGTAAACTCAAATTAAGGAATTTCCGGGGCGTGTTCATGTGCGATAGACTGCCCCTTCGAGTGCGGAGGATGGAATGCGGTATAGTTAACCTCGATAGCAGCGTCAGGCAGGGAACACATTGGACAGCATATAAAAAGAATAACGATACGGTCCACTACTTTGACAGTTTTGGAATCTTAAGAGGCCCCACCAGAACTGAAAACGTATTTCAGAGGAGCGCGAATATACTATAATCACAAAGCGGAGCAAAAGCCTCGATCGTGGAACTGCGGACACCTTTGTCTGCGCTTCCTTACAAAGATAGATACTTAACGAGCGAGCGCTAGGTGCTGTCTTCAGTCATGTCCGTTACTTTGATCTTGTCGGGCACTAGTTCGGAATTGCGGTCCGTACACTTTCCACCACTCTCTCTGAAGGGAGTATGGTCCGTGGCGGTGATTGATTTTCAAACTTATTTCTCGGTACCGAACATAGATGATCGCAATTGTATGTTCCGTTATGTTAAGGGGGGTGGGAAGATGGGAGAGGTGCGTATTCCCACAGGGTCTTATGAAATCGATGACATAGGCGAATATCTTACGCGTGAGCTGGGACAGGAAGTCACATTTGTACTACGCGGTAATGCGAATACATTACATAGCAAAATGAAGTGTAGTGCACAGGTAGACTTCTCTGGCAGCGATACTCTAGCCGCCATGCTAGGATTCGAGAACGCTACGGCTAACAAAACCCATGTATCCACGCTGCCGGTACAAATATTTCCCGTCAATGTCATCCGAATAAACTGTAATTTGGTTAACGAGTCGTATCTGAACGGCAAACCCAGCCAGACACTGCATGAATTTTCAGCGATGGTGCCGCCAGGATTTAAACTCGTAAATGTACCGAAAACACCCATTTACGTTCCGGTAGTGTCGTCGAACGTACAGGAGGTCGTAGTGTCCATTGTGGACCAAGAGAGTAGATTGATTAATTTCCGTGGCGAGGAGATAACGGTCCGCTTGCATTTAAGGAAAGATGGGTCTGAAAATTAAGCGTGCGAATGTAATAAAAGTGGCCTACGGTACCACAGGTAAAGTCAGTACGAGTCAGGCACGCAGAGCGCTAACACCTGAAAACGTGTGTTTCCTTAGGAGATTGGGACTAACGATCAAGAATGGACGTGGAAATTCTAAACATTGCAGAGCCAGCCGGGTTCGAAGACGCCATCACTAAGGCAGAGAATCACACGTATTCACCTTATCTGTCAGGCCCCTACATGCCCTCCTCCGAGATCAGAATCCCGGTGCAAAACCAGGATATATACACAGCGCCATGTAACTCATATTTACGCTTCCGGGGAACACTAACGAAGCCAGGCAATGTGCTTCCCATGACGACTAAAATCATTATAAACGGTATACTTCACATGATAAGTAGAATTGCGTATGAGCTGAAGGGCTGTGAAGTCGATGCAACTCGTGATGTGGGAATTACAGCCACCATAAAGAAATACCTATCGTTAACGCATAACCAATTGCCTGCAGCCAAAATGGCAGGCTGGAGTATAGACGATGAATTTAAAGTTCCCATCTATGCGAACGGGAAATTCGAAGTTTGTATTCCACTAGCTATGCTGTTGGGGTTCGCGGAAGATTACGAGCATGTAATTATCAATTAGAAGCAGGAATTGGTTCTTTACATGGCAAACACACAAGCTGACGCGCTGTACGACACCGGAGCGGAGGCTGTTACGCTCGCCATACGCTCTATTGACTGATTATTACCACATGTGCAGGTCAACATGTCTGAACGCGTAACATTAATGAAATATGCCGAAAAAGGAAGGAACGTTGATATTGCGTTTCGTACATGGAGTTTAGAGACGTATCCGAGTATTCCCGCCTCCACGAGCGTTAATTGGAACGTTAAAACTAGTTTCACGAGTGAAAAACCGAGATATATAATTGTTGCGTTTCAGACAGGCAGGCGAAATGTCCTCAATAAGGACTGCTCGAAATTCGATCACGTCAATATTAAGAACGTTAAAATATATTTAAACTCCGAGGCGTACCCGTACGGTGATTTGAACATTGATTTTACAAACGGTGCATATGCAGTCCCTTATCAAATGTACGCGGACTTCCAGCGCTCATACTACGGACAAACACAGGCCCCCACACTGGAACCGAACACCTTTATGAACATGGCTCCACTACTGGTATTTGACGTTAGTAAACAGGATGACAGAATTAAATCTGGTGTGGTGGACTGTAGGATTGAAATATCCACGGCGGTGAATTTTCCGCCCTCCACCCAGGCCTATGCGTTAATACTTCACGACAGACTTGTAACCTACAACGTGCGAGACAGGATAGTTAAAGTACTGACGTAAATAACGACAATACCTCAGTCACTTCCCGACCGGCAGAATGTACGTGAACTTTCAGGGCTTCGTCTCGCAGCGAGGTTTCATTATAAAACGCATCTGCGTGGCATATGTCGACGGTCGCATAGAATCACGCATGTTCTTACCGCCATTTCCATGGCACGAGCTGGACGTTAAAATCAAAGTAACAAATATATGGCTGGAACAACACTATCACGGTATCAATTGGAGTGTGGGCGATGTCGAATACCTTAAAGTGCGGGATGTACTTAGCGCATTATTAAACGGGAGCGATACTGTCTTTGTGGCTGGGGCAGAGCAGAAGCGTCATTTACGCACCTATTGCGACACGACCCGAAGTATCTGTGACCTCCAAACGGAGGCGGCTGGCTGTCCTTCGCTTAGAAGGTTACGAGAACAATATATAAAAAATATCCTCCACGTGTGTGCCGCGTGCAGGCGCGGCCACACGTGCCCGTACCTGAACACTCTGCTGTTACGTCGTTGGAGGGGGGAAACTTGCACCGAGGGTCAACTTATTGTTACAAAAACACCGCCAGGACCGATATAAATAGGACCGCCTGCGATGGGGGTAACTATAGTACTCGTCCGGTAATTACAACGGCAGCAGCAGCAGCAATGGAAGGACTCCTCACCAAGCTTAACGGTATGGGGCAGTACACGGCGCTGTCAGACCTGGTCATAGGCAAGCTGTACTTAGCCTCCGATTTCCGGAGGACCGAGACTGCATATGGCAAGTGTGTCACATGTATTCTGGATGACGAATTCCGCATCCGGCTGCCGACGCGGTACATACAACTGATAACCGACGCCGATATGGGGAAACTTAATACGTCCACTGTCAGATTTAGTTATGCGGGCATTAAGCCCAATGACCACGGGCAGTCTATGCACGCTGTGGAATTTTCGTAAAAAGCCTCTCCTAGCACATATAAATATTGTTACATAACCCCACCAAGCGTCTCGGAAATTTCTTTTTAATTCAGCGTCACTGCACTTAGTTCGAGGCCATCAGTCTGTCTGTCACCATGCAAGCAACATTTGACCCGCTAGTCACGTACGAGGGTAAAGTCACGATTGGCTACAGGCGAGTTCACTTCAAACCTCCCGGCCTGCCTGCCCAGGTAGAATGCTGTACCGGACTCGACCACTGGGTGTGTCGTATAAATGAGGATAGTTTTCTCTCGGTACCGTGTAATGTAACAACATGTGCTGTATATCACCTAAGGCCTGGACTTACGCTGCCGTGCTCACTCAGTACTCTGTTAACGCAAGCAAGCACCGAGTATATACGCCAGGTTTGGTTTACTCGTGCGATAGCGTATGAACTTTGCGATGTCGCCACCGCTAGTGTAATTACCCGCTGGACGGAGTGCTGTGCAGGCGACAGACATACGACCTGCATGAACAGAGGTAAAATTACTTGGACTTCTATGTGTTCACCGTTAACGTGTGAGGCTTACCTGGCTACAATATAAGAAGGGACACGTGTTTGAACCTGCTGCAGTAGACATTGGTGTATCATTCAGAAGAGTACTATCGACCGTCATGTGCAATACATTTAACGTACGTGACTGTGTGGCGTTTCTGCCGGAAGATGTGAACTTGTACTCGAGTTACTTTATTGGCTATAGAAGAGTAGTGTTTAAACCTGAGCTGGGACACGAGCAAGTACAGATATGTGACGGTGACAATCATTTGTGGGGATACCACGACACCTGGGACAACTTCCACTGGGACATCCTGCCCTGCTACAAGTGCGAACAGTGTGCCATCTTCAATCTCAGGCCCAACAGCGAGCTGCCTGAAAATGGACGCATACTAGCAACACGTACCGAAATAGAAGATATTACCGAACTATACCATGAACGTCTCGATGGTAGCACGAAGTTGAACTACATCCTGCGCGATGTTAATACCGGCTCCACCTACTGCTGGTCTGAAGAGTGCATGGGACTCATACATACAACCACGCTGATAGACTGTGGTAGTAAATGGACTCTACCATGTGCAGCGAAGGTATGTGGTGTCTTCAATTGAAATAACAAGTGCTTCACTTAGCTTCATGTACGTGTGTGTGTGTGGGAGGCAGTGTATATAAGTAACGCCTACACAACACCGACAGCTGTTATATTACTACGTAATGAATAATGAAGGTAGTACAGTGTCGGTCGAGGGTGAGCTGACTTGTCGTAGCAAGTGTTAATGTTGCTGCCAGGCTGTGTACGATCTACTTGCACGCCTTCTCCTGCTATTGGCCAAGGCTCGTGTCGACGCTGTGTAGAAGCTATATAAATGTACTGTTTACCTACCAGTCGACCTCAGTGTGCTTACGATGAAAGTACCGTTCCGTCCGGAGACTGCCTACAGCAGTGTGACGCCTGGGGACGGCGCCATCATCTATGAACTGGCCGCTGCAGCCGATCCAGCCGTCACCACTCCAGATGTACGCTCGTATAGTGAACAGTGTGACGGCATAGCGCATTGGCTGTTTGCCCACACGCCTATTTCATACGAGTCGTGTCAGCAGATGATCGATTGCAATGTACTGGGGCGATGTGT
Organism: Clitarchus hookeri; assembly: GCA_002778355.1. NCBI lineage: Eukaryota > Metazoa > Arthropoda > Insecta > Phasmatodea > Phasmatidae > Clitarchus > Clitarchus hookeri. The sequence continues at coordinate 6,358 of NQII01010194.1, read as the reverse complement.
TGTTCACAACATGCGAACAGACACCCCCTTGCCTTGTGGAGCGGACGAAGTGATTACGCACGCCTTGCTACACGACGCTATACGTGTTCACCTTCCCGACTATGTACCGACACCAGAGACGTCTGTTCCTACTGCTGCCGCTGCCGTGATGGAAGTTGCTGCCCCGCCTCTGCCTGCTGCCGCTGCTGCTACCTCCAAACGTACGAGGAAGGGTTCTGCAGCATCGGTGATTGACATCACCGGCGATGCTGTCCGGACGCCTGCTGTAGCGTCCAAACGTAAGAAGCCTAGGACCGCAGTTAAGAGTCCCCGGAAGCGTGCGACACGCCCTGGACGCAAGATGGTGCCCGCTACAGCCTGCCTTAGTTGTGGAACTCCTCATTACGTGACGTGAGACATTTAACTGTTGCCGAGCGGAAAACCGTTCTGAAACAGCTCTTCAATACGCTACTTGCAAAGGTGTAGTGCTCCAAGGTTTTTATTTGAAATGTTTTAACAATAATAATGTGCTTTTTACATAAATGAGAATTGTGTGCGTGACAATACGTGCTTTGAATTGTATACATATGGAGATGGAGGTTATAATATATGTTTTAACAAAAAAAGGTTATAGGTCTTGTAACTGTTTTGATGTGTGTGACATCAAAGTAATTGAATGTTTAAATATTATTATTCTTCGTACGTGATGTACGAGTGGGTTGCAATCTTTCGCTTTAATTTGTATAGTTATGGATATTTAATGTTCTTAAAAAAATCCTCAAATTTTGTGCTTTTATTGTTCACGTAATTGAAAACGTGCCTTGTGTAATGCATAGAGTATTGAATGTGTGTGGGAGTGTTGGTTAATCACGTCTGTTGTGTTTACAAATGAACCAAAAGGCTTTGTATTACCTATGTCTGAGTACTTGATTTCGTGTGTGTAACAACTGTCATCATGTGTTGGTGGTATTGCAGTGCAAGCGCAATTGCGTGTGTTTAACCTAAAACAATACCTGTAAGGTGTAATCGCACCACGATGTATATCAACTTATGTGACAATATATATATATATGTGTGACCCGAAACTTGTGTGTGTGTTCTTATTGACGTCCTGTCATAACTAACACTTAAAACCCCTTGCTATTTTACAGTAACCGCAAACCGCAGTACATAGACACAGTACTGCTTGCCTATGACCAAGGTGCAAGCCGTGGAAATGTATGATCAGAAACTTGTGTGCGAGTTCTAATTGTCGAGTGTAGAGCGAATGTCTTTGCATAACAAAACTTAAATACCCCATGCTGTTTTTTTACGGTACCCTTAAACACAGTACACAGACACATTACTGCTTGACTATCACCTAGGCACAAGGCTTGTACATTCATGTTCTGGAGACATTACATACACACTTTGCTCGTACTTGGACGTGGAAGTACTCTGTCTCTCTGTGTGCGACCGGCCGCGTGTGTCTCTTCCCTATGCTCTTTCACAAAGCCAATTTCTCCAGGAACTACTGCCAGCTTCCACCTTGTGATTGAACCGTATAAGTACCGGCTCGGTGAACGTTGGACTTTCACTCGTTAACTGGCTGCGGGGTAGTGCATGTCTGTGATCGCTACGCCTACATCCGGGGGACTGCCGCTGTTCGTTGCACGTGAACGCTAGGCGTGTACACGGCGTCCCGACGGTGCCCAGCCACCTGCTGTCGCTGCCACTCGCTACACACTGCTAATTCACGGTAAGTGTTCTTCTACATCGTGTGTGTTGGTGAGTAGATATACTTCAGGTACCCGCTCTAACGAGTGATATCACTTGACAGACAATGCTGCTGCTGCCGTCCGTGCTTGTGTGTGTCTCGTAGGTTTAACACCGACACACTCACGAACATGGAGTGCTCTCGTTCAGGCCATTACTTTAATGGTGGTGGGGCCACGTGCTGGTCTGTGGTATTAGACGTAACGTACACTCCCCACAGGCTTGTTTTGTGTGTGTTCGCCCCTTGTCGGAGGCCACGTGCGTGCCGGGCGGCAGCGGCAGTAACTGTGTTGAACACTCTCTCCCACTTTTTTTTGTTTTCCCACTACCCAGGCCCTGGCGACGAGGTCGACCGGTTTCTTCTGTAATGCCCTAGGGCTCTGGCACGGGGACCAACTTCCGCTGCACGCGATTGTAGATAATCTGTCAGCTTTAGGACAGGTCCCTCCCGTGCATGTTAATTGTGAAGGTGACTCGTATCTCGCATGCGGCTCCTCTGCAGGTTAAGGGTCCAGGTTGCCTACCATTGCACTGTTTTCCCTCCCTAGACGTAGGACGTCCAGGGTCGAGCCCCGGTGAATTCACTTGCATGTATTTGTAATTTACCTCGAGTGATGTTTTTGTTATGTGTTTAACATCACACACCCCTGCAGGTTACGAGGCCTAGGTTCGTGACTCGTGAGGAGGAGGTAGGCTACCATTTCACTTATTCCCCGGTAAATTCACTTGCATGTATTTTATATTTCCCACTCTAATATTGGTGTAATTTTTGTACTTTACCTAGAGTGTTGCGTGCATGTACTATTCGTACCGTGTTGTGTTTAACGTCACACACACACACGCACACACACACACGTAGTAATCACGAACTAACCGGGAAACTGGGTGGGTTTGTTTCATAGGACGTTACCAACGCCCCCACAACCACCGCCACCACCACCACCACCTCTAACCACACAAAAGAGAGCAAGATATGGCGGATAATCCTTCATCACCAGCGTTGAGTCCTTCCTCTGCTGCGTTGTCACCTTCCCCTCCTACTATACGTAGGCCCGCACTAAAGTGTGGTTTCTGCGACCGGGTATTTACGGTTCGCTGTAATGGTTTGTGACACGAGCGTAATTGCTCCCTCAATCCATTCCGGCAGCCGGCCCAACATTTGTGCGAGCGGTGTGGACGCTCTTTCACGCGTGCCGAACATCTCGCAGGACATGAAACTATATGTATGGGCGTGGTCCGACAGGCTGCTTCGTGAAACTGTGCGTTCTGTCATGAGGGCTTCAGACGTTCTTGCGATGCCCATCGCCATTAACGCACATGTTGGGCGAATCCCACAGTTCAACCATTGCAATGTGGGACCTGCGGCCGGCAGTTTACCAGAGCATACCGACTGCGCGCTCATTGTGCGAAGTGCTCTGGTACTGCCAATTCCACCTCCCGGCCGGCGAAGCGGGCACGAGTGGCCAGTCCGCAGCCTGGACCCTCGCACGCTTCTCAGGCTCCTGCGAGCGGCATCACTGCCACAGGGGCCGGCGAGGGCAACTCCCATGGGTTCGTGGAGGTGGAGAGCGCATTCGCGGGCGTTATGAGAACATACGTCGCGGAAAATACCTCGAGGGATGCCATAGACATTTGCGGCTACCTCGAGCGTATGAAATCGAATATCATTGGCCAACTCGAGCAGGAAGTCGAGACTCAGGGGGCAGTGCAATTTAATATATTTCTCGAGTGCGTTTATGGGAAACCGGACCCGCACGACGACGAGGTAGATCGTCGTGCGTTTAAGACGAAAAACGTGCCTGTATTCAATGTGGCTGACATCGAGGAGGCAGTGTCGGCCGCAATAGTTAAGATATGTCACGAAGATATTGTTTATATGGGGAAAGGTAGCGGCTGGACCCTCACTGCCGTGAAACGGGTCCAGTTACGCGTAAATAAGCTGGATCCCCTAAGAGTCTCTTCGTACATCCCCTTGCCTGCAGGTTTCGCGGAGAAAAAGGCGATCGTCAACCAGCACAACGCTGACCTGCAGTGCTTTAAATGGGCGATACTGGCACGTTTTGTAGAGGGGGGAATCAGCAGCGCGTCGACCAGCGTTACACCAGGCTGGAGACGCTCTTCGACTTTTCCACAGTCGATTTCCCCACCCCTCTACGTCAGATAGCAAGGTTCGAGAGAGCTAATCCGGGGGTTAGCGTTAATATCTACGCACTCGACGAGAATACGAAAGTAGTGCCGATACGGGTGACAGGTGAAGAACTGGCCCAGCACTTTGATTTGCTGCTGCTCACCACTGCGGAGGACCAGAACTCGCACTATTGTTACGTTACGAATTTCTCGCGACTGGTTCGTTCCTAGGTGACGTCATGCGGGGCGCATGTAGATATCTGTAGGCGCTGCTTCAAAGCGTATGATAATCGCCCTCGAGTGACCGGGTTAACGGGCGCCGAAACTCTGGCAGAGCACAGACGGTATTGTAATGACCACGGTGCTGTTCGCGCAGACATGCCACAGCCCGCCGAGGACAGAAAGCCACCTGTGCTCAAGTTCCTGAATTACCAGAACGGCGATAAGGTGCCTATAGTAGTTTATGCAGACTTCGAGGCAATGCTGGTGCCTGTGCAGACGTGTCAACCGAACCCGGACACGTCCTACATATATAGGTACCAAAAACACGAACCCTATTCTTTTGGCTTATACGTCAAGGTTGACAATAGTATCATTCCGGCCTCCAAGACCACCAGCCTACCCCCCGGTGTCACCATCTACACGGGCGAAGGTGCGTCGAAACGCTTCATGGAAGAGGTGGTTAGGATAGGACTCCTGGTGAAAGACATATATAGTCGGTCTGAACCTATGCGAGAACTAACGCTCGTCGAAACGCTTCATGGAAGAGGTGGTTAGGATAGGACTCCTGGTGAAAGACATCTATAGTCGGTCTGAACCTCTGCGGGAACTCACGCTCGGGGAACAGGCCGGCTATGCTCTAGCCACTACCTGCTGCCACTGTTCTGGCATGTTTACCGACACCAACAGAAAGGTTCATGACCATGATCATTTCACAGGCAGTTTCATTGGGGCGTCGTCTAATAACTGCAACAAGCTTCGTCGACGGCCCCAGAGACTGCTGATACTCTTCCATAACTTGACGTATGATGCCAATTTTATTATTAAGCAGCTTGGCTATGATACCCAGGACATATTTATCATTCCCCATACAGAGGACAAGTTAATCACCTTCAGTAAGAGTTTGGGCGACAAGTTCACTATACAGTTTATTGATACGTATAGGTTCATGTCTGCCAGCCTGGCAACACTCGCGCAGAATCTGCCATCCGGCGAATTCCACACAACTTCTCGCTTCTTCACTGTAGAGCGCGAGCTACAGCTGGTAACCCGGAAAGGCGTCTTCCCCTACGATTATGTCAGCTCGTGGGAGAGGCTCGCCGAGCCGAGGTTACCTGCTATAGAGTCATTCTATAATAGGCTTACTGGGGGGAACGTCAGCGCTGAGGACTACCAGCACGCACAAACGGTCTGGGACGTGTTCGGCTGTCGCACCCTCCGTGACTATTCGGAGCTCTACCTGAAGACGGACGTGTTGATTCTGTGTGACGTCTTCGAGAATTTCCGGGGGCTCTGTCTAAGCACTTACAGTCTCGACTGTGTGCGCTATGTTAGTGCTCCCGGGTTCTCGTTTGACGCGATGTTGCGCAAGACGCAGGTGGAATTGGAGTTGCTATGCGACTACGATATGCACCTGTTTATTGAGGCTGGTATCCGGGGAGGGGTGGCTCAATGTATTACGAGGCACGTAGTTGCCAATAATAAGCATCTACCTGAATCGTATGATGCTAGTAAGCCATCTACCTACCTGCAGTATGTAGATGCTAATAATCTCTACGGGTGGGGGATGTCCCTCCCCCTCCCTTACGCCAGGTTCGAATGGACCGCCACGAACATCGATATGATGAGCGTGCCAGACAACGGATATGTCGGCTACATACTGGAGGTAGATATAGAATACCCTTCCGCTCTTTACGACGAGCATATGGACCTTCCATTCTTGCCAGTGAACGAGCGTCCCCCCGGGTCCACACACGCTAAACTCATGACGACATTGGAGAGCAAGCTTCATTATATTGTACAATACCGTACTCTGAAGCAAGCATTGGATCATGGGTTGCGGCTGAAGGCTGTTCACAGTGTCCTTCAATTCCAGCAGAAGGCGTGGCTAAAGCCGTAGATAGACATGAACACAGCGAAACGGCAGGCAGCCACAAACGCCTTCGAGAAGGACTTTTTTAAGTTGATGAATAACGCAACGTACGGCAAACTGATGGAAAATAAGCGTAAACGACAGCGTATGGAACTCGTGTGTAGAGAGGTTCGGGCGAAGAAATTGATTGCTAAACCTGCATTCAAATGCAGGACGATATACGGTGAGTCGTTGTCTCTCATCAAGTTATGCCAAGAGAGCGTAAAATTTGACAAGCCCATATACGCTGGGTTTGCCGTACTCGATCTGTCAAAGACACTCATGTACAGATTTTACTACGACGTCATGCGAGCGCGGTATGGGGGCAGTGTCGGTCTCGCTTATATGGATACCGATTCATTTATA
>NQII01010193.1:26585-30670 GCA_002778355.1 Clitarchus hookeri | reverse complement strand
GAGTGCGCGTGCAGTGCTCACACCTCGTGCGTCAGTCTGTGCGTAACAATATCAATATTATTGAAGAAAGTAGTGGAAAGAAAACTATATGGTACGATGTTTGATCTGTTTTAAGTAAAATAGTTGTACGAATTTCATCTTTAAATGTGTATAATGTTGTTTTATATTTCCAAAAAATCATTGTGTTTAGCGCTATCTGTTGATGTATTTTCAAACTACATTTGTCAGCGATGGCTGTTTTTCGCTAGCAAAAATTTTGACGTGAAATTCACTTTTATGAGTAGCTCGTGCGAAAAATTACGAACGTTCCTGATATTCTGAATGGCTGTTCCATTTTTCCGTGGTATCTGCTTGGAGGTACTATAAGCGTACATTTCTTTACCTATTAACAAAACCTCAATACATCTTTAATTAAAGAAAGGCATAAGATTTAAAAATTGCGTAATGTCTCAATTTATATTTTGCAACAATAGATAACAAACAAATCCATATACAAACGATTTAAATATTCCGAAGTTTTTGTCTGGTTTATTTAACAATTAACGAAGTTAATCTCGATCTCCAGTCATACTGTGATCTCTAATGGTGCAACAGTATTCTGCGACAATCTTAGATCAAGTTTGTATATGATCTCTGATCGAGCGATGAACCTCAATGGTGCAACTCGCCGTAAGAGGGTGGCCAAAGGAAGAGATGTATAACAAACCCGAGGTCATAAACAGTCTCTTCTCCCCCGAACATGTGAGTGAAGTTACAGGGCCAGTTATTGTGCATTTACGGTTACTTCCTTCTTTTATGAAGCGCTACTAAAGTTCTGCTTCCAGGACATTCTTCCGCCTCATGTAAACAAAGCATTACCGAGTCAAGAAAACTATACCAAAAGGACAACCTGCCGCATTCGTGCGCACTCTGTTTAGTGATATTTTGCATAAGAACTATTTCTTACTAGGCATTACAAACAGACACATTTTATCGCTGTTTTAATTCACATTAATTATAAAATTTATATTAAAATTTAACATAAGTAAAATATTAATTAAAGCAAAAAAATTTAGTTTCATGTTAATACAAGTATAAAATGCTTGTGACACATTAACATTTTTCGAAAACTAAAAATTTCATATATTGGGTGATTTTTCGAAGGTTTGATTCAAAAAGTGTGAAGAAACCGCGAAAAGACTATAGACAACAAGCGTCATTGAAGGTGTGATCGACGCGTGCGCGGAAGCGGCCTCGGCTGCTGGAAAGCCAGTATGTGTCTGCAGATGGCTGGGAACACATGGCAGGCTTCATGAGGGCAGATCTGGCCGGCATGCAGCCTGCGTACGGCGAAGCCCACAACAGTTCGCAGGCATCGCAGTTGTGCCAGCTGCGATATCCATCCCTCTCGTGCGACATTCGTATGACTACATCAAAGACTGCGGCAGGCAGGCTTTAGCGGGAAGTATCGTTGCCATCTTGGATTTACGTTTTTTCCCTCCATAACGTAATTCTCGGAGTCGATATTTAAAAACGAAGCTAGTCAAGGCATAGGGAGCATCTTAAGTCATTTATAAATCCAACTTATTATTCTTATGTTGAGACGGGAGCACCTGGAGGCAACCCATCCACCTCATGGCATTAACCAATGCATCTTCCTTCCTCCATGACATTCATATCATAATTAATTCTTAAAAAATTGCGCAGATATCAAATATATTTTAAAAATCGAGGGGAAAAAACCATCCCATACGAACATATGACAAAAGAACTTTCCCCAGTTGTGAGAAATGAAAATAAAAACAAATTTATTTTTGTTAGGTATAATTGTGGACTAATTTTTTTCTTCAAAATGCCCAAACAATCGACCCTTACAAAAGTATTTAAAAATGCTATTAAAACATTTTAAACCATTTGAAGTGATTAAGAAAGAATTTACAAACTTGATTAATACTGGTCTTAAGAGTGTACAATTAACTGCCAAAAGATAACATCTACAATAAATTGTTCATAAAATAAATACATTAACGTATCTTATCTAGTGTTCGATCTGTGAAGATCCCCACATGTTGTCTCTCGACCAGCAGGTAGGACTCACTATATATAGTCTGGCCAGATTCCAAAGTTCGTTACGCCGAGCGTTTCGGAAAACTCCCAGAAGGTTAGCGTCGATTACTTGCCGGCGAAAAATCGAAATGCAGGCGTCGCAGCGGAAGCGTCGGGCCGCCGTGTCGCCAGGCGACGCCGACCTCGTGCCGAGGAAGTGAGGAGGAGGGGGAGGGGCGTCACCAGCAGTCCAGGTTTGCATAGCGCTGCAGCGAGGTAGGCCGGCCTACGCCCGCCGTCGACAGGCATGTGGATCACACCATTGCCGACGCCCTCGTAGGACGTAGAACCCAGCAACGTGGTAGGCGAGAACATTTGGGCGGTGTTTCAGGCATACCGTCACAATATATTTAGGTCCACATCTGTAACTGTAATCAAACACTACCTTATTACTTAATAATCTAAATCCCACGTGGAAAAACACAGTTATAATTGAAATCTTACAAATTAAAAAAAAAAAACTATCGTCGAGTAGTCCTGTGCGCGCCGTACCCAACATTTCCCAACAGGTCCCGGTGAAGTTGGTTCGTCGTTGCAATTTCTGCACTGAAGTTGTTTGGTGCCATTTCTAACAACTTTTGTAAACCTTCTTCTATGATGTTAATAAACCAGTCACTGCGTACACATATTTCCCTCCTTCGGTCTATTCGTAATCCATTCCTTGTTTGCTACGCGCGCTACTGGATGTCGAAACCACGTGGCTGTATTAGATTTAAAAACATTCGTTGCTTACCTGCGCCTGTAACTTCACTGACTTGTTTAGGGGAGGTGGGAATGTTTGCGACTCCGAGCTCCTTTATCAATCTTTTTTTTTTTGAGCCCCCACACACCCCTCTTAAACCCTCTGAGTTTTACACATGCATTCTGCTGGTCCACGGCGTGGGTGTATGTATATTATATATATGTATATACACTTATGTATATATATGTATACAATGACTCACATTAATATTCGGCCACCTATGATTATCGCAGTTTCATGGCCTTATACTACATTTGAAATTAAGATAAACATAAAACATATTGCACAATCATTCCTGTGTGCTTTAAACTAAATGTAGTGGTAGACAATAACTGAAACGAGCAATGCAACTTAACAAATAATGTGATTTTGTCATCCGATGCTGCATAAGGATGCCACTTTAATATTCGGCCATGATCATTCAAACACAAACATAATCCTCTTTGCAAACTAAACACAGAGTCTTTTAGTACCTGGCAGCATGGTCATTCTGTTTAATTACTTCTCGCAGGCGTTGTGGCATATTAGCAATTATATTACTAGTACATTCGGAGCCAATCTTACGCCATTTTTCCTTGAATCTTTTCCCTAATTCTTTTGTGAACCTAATTTATTTCGTACGTAGTCTTCTTTTGAGTTCATCCCACAAATTTTCTATGGGATTCATGTCGGGTGTTTGAAGAAGTGTGTTAATGACTTTAGGACAGTTATACAAAAGTCAGTTCTTGACAATGTAAGACTTGTGATTTGGGCCATTGTCTTGGTAGAACTTAAACGTGTTCTTAATGCACTCTTGTGTAGGTTTGCTTTCAGGATGTTGAGATAGTCTTCCTTTTTCATTATTCCATCAACACGTACATCCTCTCTAACACCTGCTGTAGATATACAGCCCTAGATCATAATACTACCTCCACTGTGTTTCACAGTAGGTTGTGTGTTCCCAGGTTTTAGCTCCTCTTTGTCTTGCGCCGTACTGTTACCCTACCATCTGAACCAAACACATTCAATTTCGTCTCATCAGAAAAATAAAAAACATTCCACTCTTTTGCGAACTTAGTCGTTTTTTTCTATTCACCTCATTAACAAAGGCTTCTTTCTAGGTATCCTGCCATTATATCCTGCTCGTCTGATAACTCGTCGAATGGTTTCTGGATGGAAGTTCTTTATACATTTATTGAGTACCTCCGTGGTAAGTTTACAAGCACTAATTTCCGGATCTTTCTTTATTTTCCTGATTACTAGACGTTCTTCTTTCTCG
>NQII01010193.1:16585-21585 GCA_002778355.1 Clitarchus hookeri | reverse complement strand
GTTTATGAATACAGGCATATATGTTTAATACGATGTACAGACGCAGAATTAGTTTTCTTGATTCGTTTTGAAGATTACCGTGGATACATGCAGTAATGGACAGATAGTTTTATTTTCAAAGGTCTATTAAAAAACATGCGAATTGTAGGAGTAGTCTTTGGCACGTATTAGACTATGTAATAGCAGTAAATCGACGATTTAAAACTGCTTGGTTCCAAGATTAATTTTTGTAGCCATTGCCAATCTGGCAACTATTTTAGGTCGTGTCCATATTAGGTGTCACAGACTCTAGAAGGTTTTCTCGGTGCTTTCCCGTTTTCTTACCTTTTCTTTATGTCGCCCCCATCTCCATTTCCTTGATGAGAGGCGACTAGTCTCACCAAACAGAACAGGAAAAACGATTTTAGGTCTACTACCTGCTACCCCCCGGAAAATCACGGATTCGCAAACATCCGCTTGCTGTCTCGTGCCTGGTAAGGGGGGGGGGGGCACAATACGCTACTCGTTAACCGCGATTCGGCCAATCAAGAGCCGATTCTCGGGGTAACGAGCCTGCGAGCTTCTCTTCCGCTCGACCTCAATCAGACGTGTCATTCAGCGAGGGCAGCCACAATCAATACCGCGGTTCCTTCGTCCTTCTGTGACATCGGGCACACGACGTCTGATGCCGACTCTACACAGCATGCGTCGGCTCCGACTCTTCTCAGCTTTACAAGCTGCTGCCATTTCCCTGTTCTTACTTCTATTTCACTTCTACATGCTGTTCACGATTATTTGAGCACCTTTGAAAGCCTTGCAGACGTTTATTCGGCTCAAGTTGGGAAGCTCAATGCTTTTAGTTTGGCAACTAAACATTTTCGCTGCCAGGATGCACTGGTGTCATATGAGTACCGGATTTTCCCGTTTTGTACGTAAGTAAATGGGATAACTACAATTTTCATAAAATAAATATAATTGTGTTAAATCTTCCGATTTGCATTGTGTTAGAAGTTGCGTAAAGAATAAACACTGTTCTTCGCACTAAGAATGGCACTGTAACCAAAAATGTCCACACGTTTAATATTCTACTGTAAGAAGTATTTGGCGAAATGCTTGCTTATACAATTACTGCGCCACCCGTCCTAGCAGACGCATGAGCACATCACAAAGGTAAAACCTCTGTGGTGTGCCCACACGACAGCTCAAGGGCCATGCGTTACGCGGATCTTTGGTTTTGGATTACCAGGTGCAAGACATAAGGAAACGCAAGTCTCAACAGCCTCCCAAAATATCTTCGTTCATTAAACACCTAGTAAGAATAATAAGTCATTATATAACATTTCTGATAATATTTAAAAAAATATTTTTATCAAACTTAATTTTTACACATAGTCAATTCATGCTTGCTTAAAGCAAGCATGAATTGACTATGTGTAAAAATATATGTGTAATAAATATCTCTTTTTTTGGGTGAGTACTGTAAACAAAGATAATTTTTTGGGAACTGACATTACCCTTTTAATGCTGAAAAAGAATGCACATGACACATAACAAGCAATAAAAAAAATTAAAAATTATGTTAAACATAAAATAAACCTGGTTGCACCTGAACAACTAAGTTCTAATTTAATCTATACTTTAAATTATTACATTAACTTTAAATTATACCAGTTTCAAAGATTTAAGTTTCTTTATTAAATAAAATATTGATAGGATAAATTTACAATATGATCAAACAAAATTAAACTTGTTGACTTTTTTTTTACGATTGTTACTAGTTAATTACAGGAACACTTTCCTCTGACTTTCATGGGCGGAACTTGTTCACGAATGGTTCCATGCGAATGCCATGTTTTTCTTTAAAATAATTCGTGCATTTTCATATCTGGAAATCAAAAGGCTGGCTCGGGACACCACGACGTCAGTCGCCGTTCACAGCTACCAAACCAGGAACAGTATCACCGACAAAGCCGGCCTAACTAAAGCTGCTACTGCGAACTAAACAATTTATAGTGGAAAACTAGTCGAGAACACAAACTGGTAAGTGCACAAGACGACCGGTGAAATATAATGTAACAGTAACTTACCAAAGCAGCAAAATGAGAATTCCACCTCATGATTACTGAAGATTAGATAACCACGTGCGAAAATCCGGGGAGCGATAACGCCTGGAATCGAGCCCAGTTCGCATTGCTGGGAGGCGAGCAGTCTGACCACTACACCACAGCAGCCCTCTCAATGGGGAGAGAGATAAATCATATTGTGGCTTTACCAGTTTTTGACTCCTAAAACGTATTCATCGTTCATTATTTAAATTTCTTCTTCGACAAGGCGTATTATGTATTATTGAGTACCTTTATTTATTTTCCATATATAATAAATGAGAATTAATTATTGATTACCTATTTGAGAATGACAACAAAAGCTATAATAGTACAACAGGGCAAAATAAAATAGTCTCTAAAATATGATTAAATTATGTTCTGTGCCCTAACACAGCTGTTTTAAAAATATATAGAACCAAAATGGCGACCAACTATCCCTCTTAACGCAGGCCAACTCTCCTCTTACTAAGAAAGTCAAGCTGATGCTTCACTAGAGTGTGCCAGCGAGATGGATTTTCCGAAATCGCTCCAGGCGAATGCCAAGATGGTTTCCCAGCACGAGCCATGAACGATTCGTTCCCTGATCTCGTTCCGTCTCTAGCGACCGCACTGTCGACGAGACAAGCTTTAAGTGAGGAATTAAAGTTACCTCGACCTTAAAATAGGGTACTAAGACTGTAACAGTTATCACATTTTCAGTCCTGTATTGTGGTCAATATTAAAGTATATTTTCCCCGCAAAATATAATTACAAGTATTTGAAAGTTTGATAACACGACATTTGTGAAACCTTTACTTGTACGTAATTGCGTACATAATTATGGGTACTGTGTGTGGGTTTGCATAGTCTGTTCGTGGTATCTTCACATATTTTGAGTCAAGCATTAAAAAAAACGCTCCACCTTATGCCATGTTTAATTGTTTCCTAAATGTTCCATGTATCGCAAACGGTTTGTACTTCTGTTAACATATAAATATTTTATTTTTGTTTAAATTTAACTTATACTTATATTTTTATATAATTTTACTTATAATTAATACAAATAAAAACAGATATAAAATAGGCGTATTGGCAGTGCCTAGTAAGAAATAGTTCCCATGTTGGCGTATGTATTTCTATTACGTATTTTCTTTAAATGATGTGACCTAGTTTATATCTTGACCCTTTCCTACTACACATTTGAAATTTTGAATTTGTTTATTATATGTGACAGTTCCACATCAGCTTGTACTAGTAAATAAAATGATGCTAATATACCAATCATTCAATCCAAATCTAATAATAAACTGATTGTGCACAAATGCGGTGGGTTATACTTTTGATATATTTTTCTAGCTTTGCATGAGGCAAAGGAATTGCCTAAAAGTAAAACCCTAGCAGGGCTTCGGAAAAATCTGAAGTATAGTCCACTCACGGTTACTTCCAATTTTTCTGACGCCTTGCTAAAGTTATAATTTCAAAATATTTCTCTGCCTCATGCAAAATAAGCTTGACTATGTCTAGTGCATTACGCCAAATGGACAACGCGCTTCATTCGTGCGCACTCAGTTTAATAAAATTTTGCACGAGCACTAATTCTCACTCGGCAATGCCAACTCATCTATTTTCTCCCTGTCTTATTAGTATTAGTTATAAATGAAATATTATAATTTGTGGATTATATACAAGTAAAAGTTTACTTTAACCGAAAATGAAATACTTTTATGCTAACACGTGCATAAAACTCTTAATAGCTGATATATTTAGGAAACAACCAAATACATCACTGGGGTGATTTTCAAAGGTTGGATTAAAAGAGTGTGAAGATACTGCGAATAGGTTATAACCATGAAAGAACTACACTCGTGCAAGCGCCCTCTCCGTGCATCTCGGGACCTACGCCCTTTGGCTGTCCCAAAACACTTTGAGTAAATGTTTTACTCGCTCTTGGCAGTCCCCCAAAAACTGCAGAGTAATTACTCTGAGCATCTTGCCCGAGTAAAACTGTACACGCACTATTTCAGCGAGTATCGAAAGGCAAACTGAAAATGGTGGAAACTTAGTGGAATTAAACAAACTGAAAGGAAATGTGGAAATTCCGGTTACAGATACCCGCTGGAAAATTACAAATTACAAGTTTTAAAGTTCGTATTTTTATTATAAAGTTAACTAGTACAAAGTTTGCATTTTTATAAATAATGTTTTATTATCTTATGACAAGAAAAGCTGTTTATGTATATAACTATTTTTATTTTTAGAAATGAAAGAACTCGAGGAAAGTGATAAATGAGTTTTGGAATTTACATTGGTTGCATAATCAGTACATATTTGTAAACACAGAATGCTATTTACATCATGCTCGTTCCAAACCACGTTTGCTCTTACTTTCCTCAGCTGTCACTCTCTGTTATAGGCTATTCACGGCAAAGTCAGCAGTTTTGAAAGCCCTCTCATTTGAAATAATAGTCTGTAAATATAATTTATTTTAGCCTTAGACGTTTACTTCCGATTGCGTTGGAATATACAGACTGTGTTTATTACTTACATGGCAATATTTATTCATTCAAATAGGCGGCTGAAGGATATAACCTGGCTGAAAGGACTAAAGTAGCTAGGACCTCGGAAGTGCTCACTTTACCGTGAACAGCCTATACTTGACGCTACTCGCGGGGTAACGCGGCCCAGCTACGGGGTCGCCCCCACGACACGACCGTCGCGCCGCACGCCGACGTGGCTAGTTTGGACGGGGGCGCCGTGTGTATCCTTCGAGCGGGGAGAGAGAGCAGTGTTTTTTTCCCCTCGTCGGTTTCCGTGCGCGGCGCGCACAATGGGTAATTAAGGCGAGGCAGGCCGGGCTCGACCAAGGACGCGCGGTGGGGGTACAGTCCGCTGACCCTCCCCCGGACCTTGAGAGAGTGACCGTGTGATGGCGTCGAC
>NQII01010193.1:0-12108 GCA_002778355.1 Clitarchus hookeri | reverse complement strand
GGTTGTATCTCCTTCTAAAATAAAAATAAAATATACAAAAAATTAAAATTTTAAATTTATTTAAAAAACAATTTTTAAATATAAGTTAGTGAGTGAGTGAAGAGATTTGGGCGGCTCCTAACACCGAGGTCTTGAGAGCCGATGAGTGTGAATGAGTTGAGTATGGAGCAGCGCTGGAATGAAAGGGCGGGATAAACGGGAGATCCCCGAGAAAAACCCGCCGACCAGCGGCATCGTCCGGCACGATTCCCACATGTGAAAATCCGGTAGTGGCCTTGCCGGGGCTTGAACCCGGTTCGCCTTGGCGGGCGGCGAGCAGCCTAACTGCTCAGCCACCGCGACCCCGGTATCGCGTAGAGCTGACTAGCGCCCACGGCGAAGTGAAATGGAGAAATGGGGAAGGTAACGGTACAAGAGAAACTTCAGGCCTACGGAGACATCTGCGACGTTTCCCACTTGAGAAAATCTGGTCTGGCGCCGCTGGGAATCGAACCCTTAATCTCTTGGTTGAAGACCTGATCATCACATCTCTGTGAAAGTGAACCTGGTTGCTGATTACGAACGCCACTCATCACATGATTCCGAGCGAAGGGAGTTCCTCTTCGGTTGTTGATGACATAGTTGCGTTCCGTTTATTTTCTAACTTACCTTAAAACTAAGAGGTCGTGTGTAAGGACAGGACCCGTGTGTGTCTCAGGGCAGAGCCCAGCACGCTTAGGTGAACACGAACAACTAACTCCAGGGCACGCGCATTGCGGCTTCACTGGGATTGGGCAGACATAACATTGAGGCCATGGTTTCCTCCCCATATTAACTAAAGGCTGTTCACGGTAAAGGGAGCACTTTTGAGGCGCTAGTTACATTTTCCTTTCAGCCATTTATTATCCTTTAACCACCTTGCAATTTAAGTAATAAACACAGTGTGTGTATTCCACCGTACCCTAAAGTTAACGTCTAAGGCTAAAATAAAATATATTTATTGACTATCATTCCAAATGAGAGGGCTTCCAAAAGTACTCACTTTACCGTGAACAGCCTATATCTAACATATGCTACAATGGCTAGGAAGGGTGGCCAGGGGGGGGGGCATAGACATCGTTAAACCCCTCGACAGAAAAGAATTGAAAAAGCATGCAATTTATAGAGTTGGAAACAAATTATACTAGAATAGAAGATGGGAAGGGATGATATTACTCTAAGGGTGTTTGAAACACTGGAAGCAAAATCTTGATTGGGGGAGTTTGCGTTCTGTGTTTACAGATGTCGTTTTGCTGCTTTGCCCGCGTCCGGAAATCAGTTGTCAGCCTCAAAAGAATTTGAAATTAAACTCGCCGATGAATTACTACCAACAATCCAATTCGTGCCGAAGTTTGCTTTTTTTTTCGAAAGAACGTAACGTCAGAGAACAATACTGACGTATTATTTTCATTACATCATTTTCGAACAAATGCATGGTTAAAAATATTTCATATGCGTTAATTTTTTTGCTGTCCATTTTTAGTCTACTTTCCTTGAGAAGGTATGGTTATGAAATTACCTGGACATCTGTCTGGATGTACGTTCCCTCGTTATAATTTTTTAACCCGTGAACCGAACTTCACCATACTCGGTACGCACATATTGCTTAGTAAGGACATGGGANTCCCTCGTTATAATTTTTTAACCCGTGAACCGAACTTCACCATACTCGGTACGCACATATTGCTTAGTAAGGACATGTGACTTATATAGTTTCCTCCCGTACCATGTGCTTATTTTCTAAATGATGGCCATTTGGATATATATATATATATATATATGGCTCAATTTAATATATCTTTAACAATTCAAGCAGTGTACACCGAATTTCGTATTTTGACACTTCATCACGAAAATATTTCAAAAGAAAGGTATGCTGTTATTGGCCCGCCATTTTAGAAGCTACGTGAAACAATTAAGCTTTAACGTAATATCTCGGAGACTACTAAATCTGTCCCCGCCACATTTGGCATGTATGTAATACTGTGGTAGACCATATAAAGCTTAAATAGGTAATGTACTAATTTTCAAAATGTTGGCCATATAAATATTTTAGGTACATTTGCTATATGTATCATACCATTTGACCAAATTCGAACAAACGTGGCTTGCAGAACGTATCCGCTGCAAGCATCGCTTGGGCTACTACATAAACTCTTTTGTTCGCCTTTTTATAACATAGCGTCACATGAGGAAACAATCAACCGATTCCCACCAAATTTGGCAGAACAGGTAGTACTGTAATAGGCCATATAAACTGGAATTTTTTAAGTGGGTCAGATACACTGAAGAGCCAAAAAAACTGGTACACCTGCCTAATATCGTGTAGGGCCCCCGCGAGCACGCAGAAGTGCCGCAAGACGACGTGGCATGGACTCGACTAATGTCTGAAGGTATGCAGGAGGCAATTCACACCATGAACCCTGCAGGGCAGTCCACAAATCCATAGGAGTGCGAAGCGGTGGAGATCTCTTCTGAACAGTACGTTGCAAGGTATCCCAGATATGCTCAATAATCTTCACGTATGGTGATTTATGTGGCCAAAGGAAGTGTCTAAATTCAGAAGAGTGTTCCTGGAGCCACTCTGTAGCAAATCTCGACGTGTGGGGTGTCACATTGTCCTGCTGGAATTGTCCACGTCCGTCGGAATGCACAATGGACATGAATGGGTGCAGGTGATCGGACAGGATGCTTACGTATCTGTCACCTGTCAAAGTCGTATCTAGACGTATCAGGGGTCCCATTTCACGCCAACTGCACACGCCCCATACCATGACAGAGCCTCCACCAGCTTGAACAGTCCCCTGTTGACATGTATTGTCCATGGATTCATGAGGATGTCTCCATACCCGTACACGTCCATCCGCCCGATACAATTGGAAACGAGACTCGTCAGACCAGGCAACGTGTTTCTAGTCATCAACAGTCCAATGGCGGTGTTGGTGGGCCCAGGTGAGGCGTAAAGCTTTGTGTCGTGCAGTCAACAACAGTACACGAGTGGGCCTTCGGCTCCTAAAGCCCATATCAATGATGGTCCGTTGAATATTTCGCACGCTGGGACTTGTTGATGCACCAGCATTGAAATCTGCGCCAATTTGAGAAAGGGTTGCACGTCTGTCACGTTTCATGATTCTTGTCAGTCGTCGTTTGTCCCGTTCTTTCACGATATTTTTCCGGCCGCAGCGATGTCGAAGATGTGATGTTTTACCGGATTCCCGATATTCACGGTACACTCGTGAAATGGTCGTACGCGAACATCCAAATGTTATCGCTACCTCGGAGATGCTATGTCCCATCTCTCGTGCGCCGACTATAACACCACGTTCAAACTCACTTAAATCTTGATAACCTGCCATTGTAGCAGCAGTAACCGATCTAGCTGCCGACTGCATCGCATTACTCTGATTGGTTCAATACATCTGTTATTTGCATACGCACGCCTATACCAGTTTTTTTTTTTTTGGCTTTTCAGTGTATAACACGTTAGTGAAGACTTAGATGCATAATTGCGTACTGCCGTAACGTTCACTACAGAACACGTATATTATGTCACATCATAACCAACAAAAAAAAAAAAGTAAATAATTTAAAAAGCATCTCTAAATAAGTTGATCTATTTTATGAACGCTTTTGTCTATCAGCGCAATTGTAACTAAAAGTCAATTAAAACGCCGTTATTGGGACGAAACTGTACAAAATTTATTTTTGATTAATTAAACTAAAAAGTTTCAAACTAGGTTTGCATAAAGTTCAAGCAGTTACTGTCACACATCGTGAACAAATAACGCTTCAGTTTCTACACTTTCAAATTCGTAGTAGACAAAATATGGGACGAAATCAAAAAATTTCAACATTCATATATTACACATCACACAGCGTGAAATGTATTAATAAATAAAATTGTAATGTTTTATTGATTTTAAACATAAAAATACAGTATGCGCCGATGTCTTTCACGAGCAAGTGAAAAGAGCTTATAGATTCCATGAAGTACTGGCAAGTATTACCTAATATTTTAATACCAAAACACACATTGTACTAACATGGTGTTTGCACAACTGCCTGTTCAGTTCTTGTCTACTCCCAGAAAGCGGGATATTTTTAATGTGTTTTGGTGGTTTCTGCTCAAGCAGCGCGTAGCGCCTGTGAGCAAGTTAGCTTATTTGGAGGAAATGTTCGTAGTGGTTGGCATTGACTCTGCAGGCATTATGGAGTGAACTTTCAAGTAGACTTGTATTGTCTGTTGATACGCATGGCTTTGATGGTGTCGACTTATTTGCTCTTATTACGTCACATCACCTCTGTCACTTTTACAGTCTTCAAATCTTTTTTTACTCTTGATTTGATTCTTACGTGGAAAGTTCTCTCAAAGTCCATGGCTGAGAATGTTCAAACGAATAATTAGATCTGATTTATTGGACAAAGTAAGCAATACTTCTTGGCAACGTAATAGTTTATTTTCTTATCATTATATACATGCGGATACTGTGATTTTCAAAGCACAGCACTAAATAAATTTCGCGTTAATTCCCCCCCCCCCCNAACATAATAGTGAAAATGGGCTGCTAAAAACAGCTACAGTAGTGCCATTGAACAATCTCAAAAATAAATTCCCATAATGTCTATCAGATTGCGAAATTTTACTTCTATTATGGTTACAACAGCAACTTATGTTAAATATAAATTTTTATTTCTTGATATGTATTTTTAGCGTGTCCTTGCGGAAATGCCAAACACACACACGTTTAGCACTATGCCTTATATCGTTTAAAATCGAATAATGTCGAATGGGACACCCGCAATATTTAGTTAGTAAAAACCATTAACGCTAATTAAAACTTTAGAAATGTTACGGGAAAATAGTTTTTGAAACTGTTCCTTTTTTTCTTTGCCTTGCTCTTGGGTCTTATACTGAAAATACCAGAACATTCGTACAGCATTAGAGGAACGGTGTATTGCGGTTAAAACTGATGCGTCATAATCTGAAACATTAAAATAATGGTTGTGCTAGGGTTTTTTAATTCTATAAGTCCTACGTAGATGCCAGCCTGATACGCAAGGAGTTTTCTACACGCCAAACGAACAATTTTTTTCAACCGACATTATGTCCTGATAGGTTATAAATTTCCTCCAGATCGGTAACGAGATCTAACAATCCAGTATTTTTAGTCTCCCTCTTTCTCCCGTTACCTCTTCAATTAGGCTTGTCTTTTGGTACTATTTATTCAAGATACCAGTTTCTTGGAAGATTTATTTTCTGTTTTCTGACACGCATTTCATTGTGGAAATAAAAAAAGGAGGTCGTAAAAAAAAGAATCAACGGAATACAAAAAAAAAATAACAATTGAAGGCCTCGGGGAGTTTATTCGTAACGTTTTTGGTAGGTTGGCCGGCTTGAATAAGGCGCAAGGCCAACGAACGGTAGGTTGACCATTACGTCGGTTCCGGTCGAGACCACACGGCTCGAACTACACGTCTTTTGGGTTAGCAGCGATCGTAAAACATGAAATTAAACCCGCTGAAATGCCGGCTAGCAAATTGGTTTTCGAATACGAAGCCATGATTGGTTTGGAGCTGTGCAAGAACTTTAAAAAGCCGCGGTTTTATGGGGAAGTGTCTTTCGAAGAGTTAACGGGCTGTGTGTGCCAAATTCGAGGATGAGATTACGAAACACCTCGCACGCCGAAGGACGCTCTGCGCCACGGCACGGTACTAAAGCTCATCAAAATTTAAACATGTAAACAATTAGCATTTAGTTAACTGATGTACTCATACGTATAATTCTGCTGGAAATAGCCGAGTGATATTATTTATTGAATATTATGTAGCCACTACCGTGAAATGATCATACTTCTCGCTTCACCTTAAGCGAGAGGAAACCAGTTTAAATTCTAAGAATGAGTTGCTTTGGAAGCCAAACAGTAGTTTGAAATGCATGTATTATTTTCCCCTCCAGCATCCTTTGATTCTTCATGAATATAGGTTGTTAGAGAAACGACCCCTGAGTTATATGCAAATTGAAGCGATTTGAGCAAAAGTTTAGTTCTGGAGAAAATTAACAGCTTTTCTGAGGAAAGGGCAACGAGGGTGCAAGTGAGAAGGAAGATTATTGTTCGGCCTTCCATCCCTTTTAGTAGCCTAGGCATTTCTTTTTGGATTTAATTATGTTCCTTAAAAAGCGAAACTATATTAAATACAATGGTTATGATTAAATATATTTATAAAGTTTTATTTTAACAAGTGAAAATTTATCACAAATAAAATATGAAAATGTTTAATATATCTTGTTTCCAAATTATTTATTTTTAATTAAAAAGTTCCCAAGTACCGTAAGTCTCAAGGCTTTCTTTCTTAGAATTTTTTATTAAAAATGGTTTCATTCATTAAATATCTTTTATTTTTAAACAGCGAGCAAAACTATTTATAAGCAGATCAAATATTTTTACGCATATCTTATACAGTATACGTAAAGTAAAAAATTCTGTCGAATAAAAATGAAGACTAATTATTTCACTAGTTCAATAAAGGGTGAAAACCAATTACTATTTAATTGGGTACGTGAACTTTCGTAAACTTAATAATCATTTTCGCAGTAAAAATTACATCTCAAAAATTTTCTAATACATTTGCTACCCCCTTCCTCCGACGCCTGTAATTCGTGGCTGAATTACGTACCACGTCCAAATACCGTCTTAAACTTATGTATATATAATACATACACACATTTACATATACAAAATGCATCCCTGGTATTCATCAGTAACAGTAATATTTTGCTTAAACATTATGCAATTCATTCTTATTTCACAAGAAGTGGTCAAAATCTTCACTTGGCAAATAAATAATCTTACATTTCTCAAGGAGGCGTCACCATTCATATATTTCTTTATTTAATCAATTGCGTGACATCTAAAAGTCTTAGGGTAATCCTATAGGGTAATCCTAAATTATTTAAAACTAAATTACAAACTGTTTTTAAGAGCACTCCTATCCATTAGATGGATTTAATATGTGGAATGGACCTAACGTAGCTAGTGGTAAATGTGTATTTGTATAACTTTCGAATGGAATTTCTTTAAATCCGTGTTACTTTGACACACTTGTTTTATTACTGCAGCTTATGATTCTTGTATAGGCCTACTTATCCTTGATGGTTTTGTCTGGTAGTATTGTATATGTTAGCGTGCTCTACACCGCTAGCCCGATCAGGGTTACACTTGGGGTTTCATCGAGTTTAAATAAAGTAAATAAAGCGAGCTAATACTTAAAATGCAAGGCCCCTGGTTGTAACATGATACTTTAGAGTAGGAAGAGTTTCTACATTTGGGTCGTTTGTTGTTCCCTCAATCAATTCACAGCGGTCACCGCCAGTCCATTACGCGCGTGAAGTTAGTTATTTTCCAACTTTTCTGAAGCCCTGCTGAAGTTCGACTTCCAGAATATTCCTCCGCCTCATACATACAAACAAAGCTTGACAGAGTATCAAAGAGGCAACGCGCCGGATTCGTGCGCACTCAAACTAATGTTATTTTGCAAAAGAACTATTTCTTACTAGGTGTTACCAACACACCTGTTTCTATGTCTATCCTACTAATATTATAAATTCGAAAGTCTGTCTGTCTGTGTGTGTGTGTGTNACCAACACACCTGTTTCTATGTCTATCCTACTAATATTATAAATTCGAAAGTCTGTCTGTCTGTGTGTGTGTGTGTATGTTGGTTACCACTAAGCTCCATAACGGCTGAACGGATTTTGATGAAATTTGGTGTGTAGGTACTTTAGGTCCTGGAATAGGACATATGAAACATTTTATCCCGCTAAATTGTACGGTTCCTGTGGGATAACAACTAAACGTAATTCTGCAACGGCTGGGAACGTGACCGAAATATTTTTTTCTTCTGGTGTCAGTTTATCAGGCCGCCCAAGGACCTCTGAAATAGCTTAAAGACTGCTATCAATCGATAACAACGGAATCTAATATTTAACATGCCTCCGAAGTCCGGAAGCGCTCAGATGTTATGCCACTAAACGGTCACCCATCCAAATGTGTGTCGCTGGGAACGTTGCTTAACTTTGGTGATCGATTAAGATCCCTCAGTCAAGCGCAAAAAGTACTACCTAGATACTCTCATTTCTGAAGCTACAACTTGATGAAACTCACATTTTGATTTCCATACATCGATGCTGGAAAGCGGAAATGTGGTAAATACGCGATAGTTGCACAGATACACTCCACAAACAATATCCTACTTCTTGGCTATCGGGTAAAAAAAACTTCCTTCCTTTTGTGTTGCCGTAATCAGTTAAAAACCTAGTTTAACATAGTATGATTTTATAATTCTGTTTTCACATAAATTAATTGTCTTTTCCCGATTTATTTATTTATTAGTGTATCACTGTAAAACTCAATTGTACCCGGGCGAAGCCGGGCCGGTTCTCTAGTTTACTATAAATGAAATATAAGTAAAAGTTTAATGCCAGTAATAATAAGGTACTTTTACATTAACACACGTATATAACCCCTGTAATACGGGACATATTTAGGAAAGAACCAAACACTTCACACAAAGTAATTTTTCAAAGGTTTGATTTGAAAGGGGTTAAGAAANCCAAACACTTCACACAAAGTAATTTTTCAAAGGTTTGATTTGAAAGGGGTTAAGAAACTGCGAGTAGCTTACACTCGCGTCCTCGCCTGCGAGTTGAACCATCAAACGCACCATACACGTTCTCACAGTCGCTCAGACTGTCTGTCCTAGAACTGGCAGACGTCTGTGTAACAGATACAAGTGTTGTGGTTTGCGTAGTTGAGGAAAACGCAACTGGTGGCTCGCCCACAGATATTTTGAAATGATTCCCGGAGTTTACTCAAACCACCTCAGCAGTTGTCCATGTGTTTTCTTTGTTTTCTGGGCCAGTTAACGTGTTAGCCGGTAATTATTAAGTTTAGGGGCTTTTCTGTAAAAAAAAAAANTTTCTTTGTTTTCTGGGCCAGTTAACGTGTTAGCCGGTAATTATTAAGTTTAGGGGCTTTTCTGTAAAAAAAAAAACCTCCAAAAAGTGGTATATTTAGACTCTACTAATCACGTAGAACACGAATATACTAGGGGAATTAACGTACGACTAATTTCTTAATATTTGCCCACCTAACCAAACAGAACCTAACTCCACGATGGGTGAACCACTATTTTACGTTTTTAAACTAACCTAGGATTGTAGGGTTGTAAACTAACCTAGGATTGTAAGGTTGTAAAGTAATAGAATATTATACAATATTAATCAAATCTTCGATCAACACCCTACAATCACAGACTAGATGGGAACCCTATAATCCTACGTTATTTTTAATAACTGCATTCCTAGNCTACAATCACAGACTAGATGGGAACCCTATAATCCTACGTTATTTTTAATAACTGCATTCCTAGGTTAGTTAAAATCGCTACAATCTTAGGTTAGTTTAAAAATGTAAAATAGTGATTCACCCATCGTGGGGTTAGGTTAGGTGGGAACATACTATACAATCAGTCATACGTTAATGACGCTACTATAGTCGTGTTCTGCGTTACCTACCAATAATCCTAGGTTAGTTGAGAAAGAATGTGAAATTGTGGGGTAAAACGTCCGGAAAAAGCTTTGTTTGAATTACGTAATATAACTATATTTGCACGTTAAGCCACCTGTTAGGATTTNAAAAACGTCCGGAAAAAGCTTTGTTTGAATTACGTAATATAACTATATTTGCACGTTAAGCCACCTGTTAGGATTTGTGGATTTTACACTAAACTACGAATTTAGGATTTTAGGGATTTAAAGGAGCCGTAAAAAAACACCAAAATTATATCAATGCACTCACCAATGTAGGCGGGTGGTACATACATCTGTCAACGGCCCATTCAACCTCAGCTCACTCGATGAAATCACAATCTTCCACAAAGCGCCACATATGCGCATATAACGCACTGGTACACTCGTTTACAGCCGAATATATACACAGAAGCACTCGTTAATAGGCTGATATAACGCACAAACGTAGTCTTGCTTGGTTTCTTCGTTTAAAATCACGAACAGAGCACCACCTAACTCTCCACGACCAGCTNCCACATACGCGCATATAACGCACTGGTACACTCGTTTACAGCCGAATATATACACAGAAGCACTCGTTAATAGGCTGATATAATGCACAAACGTAGTCTTGCTTGGTTTCTTCGTTTAAAATCACGAACAGAGCACCACCTAACTCTCCACGACCAGCTCCTGTAGCCACACACTGTCATTATTAATGGCGGTAGGTGTTAGTAGACGTAAACATCAAATTTCACGATTTTCTTTAAATACGTTCTACTAATTTTAACATTATGCCACCTTGAATATGAACAAGGTAAGCTGTGCAGAACCCGTCAATGCAACTTTGAGAACTCCCAGAGCTGTGGTTTTGGANACCAACACACCTGTTTCTATGTCTATCCTACTAATATTATAAATTCGAAAGTCTGTCTGTCTGTGTGTGTGTGTGTGTATGTATGTATGTGTGTTTGTATGTTGGTTACCACTAAGCTCCATAACGGCTGAACGGATTTTGATGAAATTTGGTGTGTAGGTACTTTAGGTCCTGGAATAGGACATATGGAACATTTTATCCCGCTAAATTGTACGGTTCCTGTGGGATAACAACTAAACGTAATTCTGCAACGGCTGGGAACGTGACCGAAATATTTTTTTCTTCTGGTGTCAGTTTATCAGGCCGCCCAAGGACCTCTGAAATAGCTTAAAGACTGCTATCAATCGATAACAACGGAATCTAATATTTAACATGCCTCCGAAGTCCGGAAGCGCTCAGATGTTATGCCACTAAACGGTCACCCATCCAAATGTGTGTCGCTGGAAACGTTGCTTAACTTTGGTGATCGATTAAGATCCCTCAGTCAAGCGCAAAAAGTACTACCTAGATACTCTCATTTCTGAAGCNATGTGTGTCGCTGGAAACGTTGCTTAACTTTGGTGATCGATTAAGATCCCTCAGTCAAGCGCAAAAAGTACTACCTAGATACTCTCATTTCTGAAGCTACAACTTGATGAAACTCACATTTTGATTTTCATACATCGATGCTGGAAAGCGGAAATGTGGTAAATACGCAATAGTTGCACAGATACACTCCACAAACAATATCCTACTTCTTGGCTATCGGGTAAAAAAAACTTCCTTCCTTTTGTGTTGCCGTAATCAGTTAAAAACCTAGTTTAACATAGTATGATTTTATAATTCTGTTTTCACATAAATTAATTGTCTTTTCCCGATTTATTTATTTATTAGTGTATCACTGTAAAACTCAATTGTACCCGGGCGAAGCCGGGCCGGTTCTCTAGTTTATTATAAATTAAATATAAGTAAAAGTTTAATTCCAGTAATAATAAGGTACTTTTACATTAACACACGTATATAACCCCTGTAATACGGGACATATTTAGGAAAGAACTTCCTTTTTTGGACACGTCTGCCACCCTTAATATTTATTGGTGTTGACCGCCTGCGGCTTCGCTAGCGCGTGTGTTTTGACGGCCAAAATAAATGGACGCGGGGAGCGTCAATCCCCACCGCTCTCAGGCGTCAGCACACATGCGAATCGTCTTCTGATTGTCATCTGGGCTGCTCGATGTTCTGTGCGCTCGCTTGGCGCTGTTCCCGCGCTGTCGAAGTGGGGAAGGCCGCGGGGTTGGTCTTCTTACCTGCTCCGGATTCTCAGGCGGTTGAGGGGGGGGGGTTGTCTTTTACTTACCCTGGTTACCTAGCTTATTTACAATCTCCCTACACCTTAACATTGCACGATACCATTTACAAGACCTTATACTTAATTACACTGGTTCATTACACTTTCNGTTCCCGCGCTGTCGAAGTGGGGAAGGCCGCGGGGTTGGTCTTCTTACCTGCTCCGGATTCTCAGGCGGTTGAGGGGGGGGGGTTGTCTTTTACTTACCCTGGTTACCTAGCTTATTTACAATCTCCCTACACCTTAACATTGCACGATACCATTTACAAGACCTTATACTTAATTACACTGGTTCATTACACTTTCTGTCTGCCGTAC
>NQII01010192.1:0-29079 GCA_002778355.1 Clitarchus hookeri | reverse complement strand
TTGTAGTCTGCCTGCACACAGACGGCCTGCAGTCCCTCTAGGCGTCTGTTTGTAGTCTGCCTGCACACAGACAGCCTGCAGTCCCTCTAGGCGTCTATTGTAGTCTGCCTACACACAGACGGCCTGCAGTCCCTCTAGGCATCTGTTTGGAGTCTGCCTGCACACAGACAGGTTTTTAAGGCCCGAAAGCCAGAACACCCTCCTTCCTCTCGCACTTAAACTGTACTTTTATGAGTAAGACAGTGCAGGGCACTTTTTCGTCTTCGAGTCTTCGGGCCATTCACTTTTCTTAGTGCGGTTACCCAGTATTGAAACGATTTTCTCATTTAAAAACCTGTCCTCACCAATCAGAAATTTTCGGACTCACATATATGAAAGTCTTTACCCTAATATCCCGTTATGGGTCATCAGAAGTTTGTTCTCCTTGTCACTTGTCGAAATCTTCTAACCTTCTCCCAAGTATAGTGGCAAATTCATTTCAAATCTTTTTGAGAACTTTGTTCTTTCACATATTTCCCATATCCAAGTGATTGCCCTTTCCTTGCATGGTCTCTTGAAATCATTTCGTGATGTCTTCTGTTTTTGGGCAGTCCTTAATTGCATGTTGGATGGCATCGTCCACTCCACAGAAATCGCACTGTCGAGATTGCACAAGTCGCAGGATGTGGAGCTTACCTTAGAAATTTCCATGACCTGTGTACAACTGCATACGTAATGGTTGATCCTCAGCTATTTCCAGTTCCTTTTTTTTTTCTATATCAGGCATCAACTCATACGTATGCCTTTCTCGTTCCGATGTATCCCATGTATCTTGCCACTNTTTTTTTTTTCTATATCAGGCATCAACTCATACGTATGCCTTTCTCGTTCCGATGTATCCCATGTATCTTGCCACTGGTCCGTGATTTCTTGCATTATTTCGCTTTTATCTTCCTTAGACAGCCTTGCGTATCGTGCTCTCTCCACCGTAAGTCCCCTGTATCTTACCAACCGTTCAATTGGCAGCACACCAACCAATACAGGGTGCGTCATAGTCACTGTCGGCAGTGCCGCCTTCTAAGCACTTATGAGCTTCCTTTTTATGCCATGTGAGTTCAGCTTGTGGAACCATATCACTGCTCCATATGTTATAATTGCCTCAAAGACAGCACGATACATTGTTCTAAGTGTTGTATAACTTAGGCCCCAACTGGTGTTACCAATTCTCTTTAATATCTGGAAGACCACTACAGCCTTCCTAGACACATATTCTATGTGCTTGAGGAAGCTCATTTTATCATCCACGATAACTCCCAGGTACTTGAATACGTGCACATTTTTCACTGAAGTGCACCTTCGGCGGTCTCTTGAACTTCCCTTTCAATACCATTGTCTTGGTTTTTTTCTGTGGAGAATTTCAGTTTTGCAGTTTTGGCCCAATTCCATAACTTCTCCGTGATGTCTGCGGCCTTGGACTCCAGCATACTCCTCGAGTTACCAGAAATCAAGACCAATCCATCATTCGCATATCCAAAGACAGTGCACCCCGGCGGGAGACCCAGCTCCAAAAATCCATCAAACACAACATTCCATAGGATCGGCCCGAGGACCGAGCCCTGCGGACATCCCTTAGTTAGGCGTTACTTAACCTGTGTAGTCTTTGCTGTATACAGGCTCCATCATTTATTGAAGAAATCCTGTACGACCCTATACATGTTTGCAGGGTATCTCTTTCTCTTAAGTTGGTGCATAACCCCCGGCCACCAGGCATTGTCAAAGGCTCCAGAAATGTCCAGGAATACTCCCATGACGTATTTTTCGGGGCTTTCTCTTATGACCTTCATAATGCCATGAAGAGCAAAGCCCATTCCTGTGCTTTTCTTAAAACCATATTGCTTTTCGTTTAATGTGCCCTCCACCTCCAGGGCCATTATTAAGCTTCTGTTGAATAGTTTTTCAAAGACTTTGGCCAGCACTGGAAGCAGCGTCAACGGCCGATAGGACTTAGGGTCATTGGGTTTCTTATCATTGCCCTTATATAGCACTCTCAAGCACTCAAGTTTTCAAGGGGAAGGGAACATGCCATCTCGAAGAGAGTCATTATATATCTTCAACAGCACTTCTTTGATACTTGAATAACTTCTTTCAAGGATTTCGGAAGTTATCCCGTCCATGCCCGGAGCTTTTCCATTCTTAATCTGATATACAATTGGTGTTAGCTCTTCTAATGAGAATTCTCGAACATCTTGCACATCAGGTGCAGTTCCCATTAACTGTCTCTTGTCTGCGTGCACCTCACCCTCTTCCTCAAAAGAGTCATCTGGCAGAAGCGTGTGGAGCAGGACTGCCATTGACCTATGTTGATCAGCTATCATAATCCCATTTTCACTTAAACATGGTGGTGGGGTGTTACTTTTAACCTTGTTTGCCGCAAGTTTGTAAACGAGGCCGAAAGGATCCTCATTCCCTGCGCGGGTCACAAACTTTTCCCAGGACTGTGCATTCTTATTCCGCACCCTGCCGAAGTGGGCTTTTTTCTTGAGCTTGTAGACCCGGGAGAATTGCTTGTGCTCTTCACTCCGGAGTCTATGTAGCCTTCTCCTTGTTTTACGCAATTATTTTCGTTCCTCTTCCAAATCCCTGTCCCACCATGACAGGTTCGGAAGGTCTGGTGTGGTTTTGCGTATTTTTTATTCACAGGTCCCCTGGATAATTTTTGTGATTGCCATTACTCTCTCTTCTATGTCTACCTTTTCCAACGCAGTAATTTCTCTAAGCCTCCTCAACAGGGCATGGTCAAAGGCAGCCCAGTCCGCCATGTTATGGAGATATCTCCCCTCGTTTTTTTCCAGCAGAGAAGCACTCCTTCCATCGTTGTGTATTTTGAACACAATAAGTCTGTGGTCACTAGATTTTTTGTGCGTCACAGTCTACTTCCTTACATAGTTCCTAGCCCTCATGTTGACCTCAGTGATATCCAGATACGACTGTGTATCTTGAGCCTGCGGGACAAAGGTGGGCAATTCTCCTTCTTTGTATGTCATATCCATATCGTTAGTCAGTAGAAAATAATTAACTTGTTCACCTGCTTCATCTTTTATAGGAGAGTGCCACATTTCAGACTTCGCATTGACATCTGCGCTTATTATAAGTGGTTTGTTTCTCAATGTCTCCACTATTACTTCCATCTATCCAGGTGTACCTGGGCATCATCCCCGAACTGGAATTACGAGGACACCATTCAACATTTCGTTGTGCCTTTGACTATTTGCACACACACATGATGTGTGTTTGAAACNGGAATTACGAGGACACCATTCAACATTTCGTTGTGCCTTTGACTATTTGCACACACACATGATGTGTGTTTGAAACTCTTGACATCATGGAAATGTCAATGTTCATGTTGGTCCTCAGTACCCCAGCCCTCAGGTTACTGCCACAGGTATACNACTTGACATCATGGAAATGTCAATGTTCATGTTGGTCCTCAGTACCCCAGCCCTCAGGTTACTGCCACAGGTATACACACTGCCCCTCAGGCCCACCACAGTGTCGAACGGTACATAGGGCTAACAACTTGCTAACAGCACTACATCAAGTCTCTGCTCCAGCACAATCTTGTTAAGCTCTGCGGCAACCACCACCGACCATTGCATGTTCAACTGTCCACACCTGAGGACGTTATTACAGGCCATAGTCTATTCTCGTGAGTTCCACGGACAGGGCCTTCTGGTAAACAGGGCAGTCCTTGGAGTCCACTCTAAGATCGTGCGCTAGTCCCTTTTTGTGGCAGTTGGAACAAATTTATTTGTCCTCCCTGTAACTTTTCTTAGGGCAGTTCCCATATTCATGACCTATAGCGCTGCATCTTGAGCGTGTCGACTCCTTTTCCCTGCATCTGCCCACAATATGTCCCTATTGCTGACATTTGTAACAGCGCGACAGGGAGATATAGTCGCGAACTCGACAGCTGTCGTAGCCCACACTCACCCTTTCTATTTCAATGAGTGCGTTTCGCACTTTTGGGTCGCATTCCAACACCACGTTGACCCTGTCCGTGTCCCTCCTTCCAGTTNCCCTTTCTATTTCAATGAGTGCGTTTCGCACTTTTGGGTCGCATTCCAACACCACGTTGACCCTGTCAGTGTCCCTCCTTCCAGTTCTGTGACTGACTTTTACAGCCCTCGCAAAACTTTCCAAGCTATGGTCTCCACAATTCCCATTTCTGAAGTTTTGCCTGAAAATTATTTTTCAGGCAAATCTCCGTCATCCTCACATCGTGGCACATCATAGGACCACGTTTTTTGGGGGCCTCTAGTTTTAATCCCAATGCCTGAATTTTAGTGGCACTATTCATATGTTCCATTGTCTTTTCATCCCCGTCTTCGATCATGATGTCACCGCCCCTGATACCTCGCATATTTCTAATCTGAAGCCCTTCGCTCTTGGGATCAAAACCTTTCTTGATTTGATCACATGTCTCCATACTTGTTGTTCCCTCTTTGTCCAGGTACACTAAGACCACCTTCTTTGCTGGCTTATGTTTTAAGCTCTTGGCTCCCACCGCCTGGGCATAGCTTCTGATTACCGGTATTTCCTTTCTAACAGTCTTTAGGGTCTCATGCCTCGTGACTGTGGCCTTCTCCGTTTGCTGCAGTCGGCCAATCAATTTGCAGTTCTCCATTAAAAATCCATCAATGTTACTCTGGAGTTGACTATGTTTGGGGATAAGCCAGTTCGCCTGAGTGGAGTTAATCTTCGAACTCTTACTGAGTAACCACGCCATCATTATAGAGACTAGTTCCCTAGTTTCTTCATGTATTTTGCCTACTACACTCTCTTCCTCCTCCAGTGAGTCGCTCCCCTTTTCACTTGGTAGCTGAAACCTCAACTTCCTTTTCGCCTTTGGCTCTTCACTGGAAGTACTGGGAACCGGTACCACTTCCGATCTCACAGACTTCAATGCCGATTTGGGGATCACATCCAGGTCAGCCGTTTCTGGAAACACCATCCTGGCGGACTTCAGGGGTTTCCCCTTCTTCCCAACCAGTGTGAATTCTTTTATTTTCCGGGTCGCTACCCTCAGATCGGAGTCATCTTCAGATGAATCTTCAGAGCCTTCTGATCCTCTTAAGTGTTCCAAAATCTCAGGTTCCCCTTCTTCCTCGGTATCTCCATCTTCTTCATCTCCTTCTCCTTCTTCGTCATAGACTTCCTGGATCCAGGAGTGTATGGCGTTCACTTTAACACCATTCATGTTATTCCAAATTTTCTGGCGTATTCTCTTCTCCAATGNTTGGCTCTTCACTGGAAGTACTGGGAACCGGTACCACTTCCGATCTCACAGACTTCAATGCCGATTTGGGGATCACAAGAAGGACATTTTATAATGGCCCCAGTCGAAATCAGAGTCTAGCAGACGGTTCACAGCCGCCATCGTCACCTCCCTCGAAATATTTTCTTTCTTGAGGAAACCTGTTATTCCTTTTCGCTTTTCTTTTATTGATAGTGGTTTGACGACCACTGTCACCCCAAGAACGTCCATTATTTCAGATCTTGATCCCCTGAAAGGGATATTTGAAGACGTCATTATGTTCCTGTGTCTACAGGACCCACACAATGACGCCTCGCACACACTATGTAACACAAGTCTCTCTTAAACGCTAACACTCGCGTGCTTACATTAGTAAGTCCCCACGCTGAACTACACACAGTTCCTTATACACAAATGTTTATGCACATAAGTGTCCACTCTGACCTTAACAAGGTTAAAGCCTTCGAGGTCACAGCACTGACAAACCTGAGGCCGTAAGCCTCAAACCGGCTTCCTTTCCTTTTGCTCCCTCTTCGCCGTCCACGAGGGATCCCTCTAGGGGAATTATGGCCACCCACAGACCCCTATGGCATAGGTCTGGTGGACTAATTACCTCCTAGTACGTTTATCCACCCGGCCACGCAGTGGCGGGGAGCCAGTATCACACTGCCCTCTTTGTGTTCACTTTCGATCCCACTTCGAGGACAGACTCTGAGTTGTTCTTTCTTTCCCTCGTTCAATGAGGCCCCAACTCAAGCAACACAGTTAATTTGCTCTTACTCACAAAATGCGCCACTCTTTTGTGAGAGGTTTCTTTACACTGAGGGCGACACTTCCAAGGGTACCCTGAGAAAACCTCCTGCACACAGATAGCCTGAAGTCTCTCTAGACTTCTGTTTAGAATCTGCCTGCACAGAGACAGCCTGCAGTCCCTCTGTGCACTTCGCATGTCTGCCACTACTGCCAGTTTTCAATTTCGAGGGAAATATACAGCACTTGTGCGTTCGACGTTGCCACCCTTGCATAACACCTTCATTCATCAACACTCGCTACCGTCAAGTTACTTTGTATACGGCTGAGGCATACTTGCGTCATCTCTCGGCGGCTCTAGCACAAGTAAACGCTTTCAGGCTCACTTTAATTTACGGTTTTAAGTGTCGCAAAAATATGTTTTTTATGCTTGCTGTAATATGGGACCGCGGTGGCGTTATGGTCAAACTACTCGCATCGCACCTAGGCCAACCGGGTTCGATTCCCGGATTTTTACATGTGGGAATCACGCCGGACGATACTGCTGGTTGGTGGGTTTTCTCTGTGACCTCCCGTTTTTCTCGCCTTTGTATTCCGCGCTGCTCCATACTCAACTCACTTTACCCTCAAAGGCTCTCAATACCTCAATTTTCAGAACCACCTAAATCTCTCCACTCCACTCTACACACTACATAAGTCGACACAAAACTTCGATACCACATTAAAATAATGTTAGAAGTAAAAATCTATTAATTTTTATTAATTTACAATATGCAGTAAAAAAAATCTATTCCATGTAAATTTTTTAAAACTTAAATACTGATTAAAAAACGCATAATATGAGTAGTAACACTATTGCACTGAGGTATATACTTGTTTCTTTGTTACATCCAACGACCTGTGGGCTTAGTGTTCGACTATAGAAATATAACAGACTAGTTAAATACACAGACGAAATGGCGTGGCGGCTCCTTTGATGTTATCGTATCCATTCGCTGATTGGCTGAGCATGACTCTGGGAACGGACCTTACGACTGATATGCGATCGTGTACACTGGAAAGTTTCCTATTGGTTGAGCTCCCAGCTGGCAAGTAAGTTAAGTTACCAAGCGCTGATTGCAGAACGGCGTTGCGACATATTGCTGGCCTGTGACGCAATTTTGCTGGCGTGCGCGGCTAGAGTTCACTGAAAAAGCGACGGTTTTACTTCTGTATTCTTACCTATTCTGTGCATATATGAAATATTCATAACAGGCCAAATTCCCGTTTTTTTTTCTGGCAGCAGACTAAACTATAGGACGCCATTTGCTCACTTGACTTCTGCTATTGGCTAACAGTTTGTGAAGCCCTTCCTCAAATAACAGTCCAGCCAATAACACACCATGTGCATTAGACTGACCAATCACGTGTAAAGCGTTTTCACAGGCAAACGACTCGCAGATTGCTCTAAAATAGTGAATTTTTGTTTTCCACAAAATAATAACGCGAACTTTGCATCGCTCTATTTATACCTTAGAACAGCAGCACGGTTTACGACGCAGTTGTCCACAGGGCAGTTTATTGGACGCTGAGCCTTGCAGGGTACAGTACCGGCCAAAATGGCTTTCCTGTGCAACATGCAAGCGTACACAATTGTTGACACTGGGTCGCAGCTGCTTAAACATTTGAGGTCGGTACATAAATATTGGCACTCAATATAGTCTACAAGTGAGTCGCATAAAATCACAACTGCAGAAGCACTAGTTCCGGCAATAAATGAGTAACAGCAAATAAAGTGTTATAAAGAGTATAAACAAGATTACATTTAATTCTTAATTAATATCGATTAAAAAAAAGGGGAAAATAGGTGTGTTGGTAATCCCCAGTAAGAAATAGCTCTCATGCGAAATATTATTATGCTGAGTGCATAACAAATGAGGTGCAATGTCTCTTAGCTGTAATTTCAAAGACTTGGTGAAGCTTTGTTCGCTTGAGGCGAAGTAATCGCCTGAAAGCAGTTGTTTAGCAGGGCTTGAGAAAAGTTGGAAGTAACGGTGACTGGTCTGCAGTTTGCTTGCACAGTATTGTGATCGAGGGTTACAGAAACTGGCGCTTGTGACTGTTCTTCAAGTTACTTGGGGTCATGGCTGTTAGCGTGATGACTAGTTTCGCAACGAAGTAAGGACTTGTGCGGCAAGGTGGGCGGGCGGCTGTGTTGGCCGGAGGTCACAAGAGTTTGCCGGCCACGAGGTCAGTGTCAGGCGGCTACAACGCCTTCGACCCACCCAAGTTAACAAGATTTATGAGTTCCCCGCCGACGTCTTCGATGCGTCTCCCAGCTAGTGTGTTGCCAGCTCGTCAATCCGTGCTGCTGTCTTTATAACCCTTCATTCCCACATTAACTCATTCCTTAGTGTACGCATTTGTTTAACGGGGCCGTGGTGGCTGAGCGGCCAGACTGCTCGCCTCCCATCAAGGTGAACTGGGTTCAACCCCCTGCAGGGTCACTCCTGAATATTCGCAAGAAAGAATCTTGCCGGACGATGCCGCTGATCGATGGGTTTTCTCGGATGCCTCCCGTTTCCTCCGCCCTGGCATTCCGGGCGCTCCTCCATTCTCACCTCATTTCACCCTCATTGGCGCTCACGATCTCGTTAAGAGCCGCCCAAATCTCTCCACCCACATTTCTGTTCGTTACGCACGTGTAGGTAATTTTTGGCTTCTTCTGGACACCACGAAGCTCAATGACTATTAATGATCTTACCTGTGAGTAAATGATTGGCAAACTGTATTACTGGTCTAGGTCATAATTGGTTAATTTAACTCTAGCCAAACATATAGTCTACAGCTCATTGTCTGTGGCAACGAAAATAGTATTGTGTCGATTTAAGTAGAGTGCGCATCATAACAGTTTTTTTGTTTGCGCCACCTGAATCCGCAAATTAAAATGGGTCTGAAAGATTTAAAGGCGTCAAACACGGGGAAAAAATAGTTATTTCATATTTGTACCACACACTCTTCAACTTATACACAGTATCTAAGACTTTTTTTCGTTGGACAAATTTTTTTATATCGCCTGGTTTTTGCAAAATGACGTGTCAAATTCAAAATCTTACTGTTTATGTAATGTAGAAATAAAGTTAACCAAATTGTCTGTAGAACATTTTAAGATATGTTTAGCAAACGTTATTTACCAAAAATGCAGGTGCAAGAATGTCTTTGTTTTCAGAATTTTTTTCAAATTGCAAAAACATTTTCTTGTACAAATTTATAGACGTCACAAAGTTGCTCTTGGCGTTTTTCTTTAAGTGTGAATTATCTCATTTCTGTACGTAAGATAGTTTTAATTAGTTGTATATTTCTAAAACATTAAAATTGTTATTTTGATATGTATCTGTACAAATTGTATCTGTTGAAATTTTTTTTTTGCTAGAAAAGAGTAGTTACTGATAATATCTAGAAGCTGAACAGCGTGTGGTGCAAATATAAAAACATGTTTTTATCGTGACCATCGCTCTTAAGAAGCTTTCCCAGAAGTCATATGGATAGGACCACCAGTTTTTCGAGAAAGATTTACGCGGAGGTTAAACTTCAATTTCCTACGTGCATATTTGCAGTATTAATTTGGCTATTAGCCGATTGTCTTGGTGTGAAGACAGTCTGTTAAATGAGTGAGCATATCAGAATTTAGTTTCTCCGATGCTGACCGTCTGTGATTCGTGAGCAGACAGATAAGACTAGTAACATTTAAAATGACCCAATCACGAAAGCGGTTCTCAACTATAGTGCTTTGGAAGACAGCTTGTCCTGAAATCTTTTCGCAAATGACAGGTGGGTCTCATTGTGATCAGTTGTGTCTACTCTAATTTAAAAATTAACGATTGAATTTTTTTTATGTAAATCTTTTTTTAGGACATAAATGAAAGTTGTTACCCATTCATAAATTTGGTGATTGAAACGTAAACCTGTAGCCCTATGTTTACGATATTTATTCTCTGTGTAACAGTGTTTTAAACTATAGCGAAATGCTGTAGCTTTTCTGAACAGATTAATGTCAGTAGTTAGAAAAGGGGCATTCAGAAACAGCGGCGTCTGGCAGGGGGCACAGGGACACGCGGCGGCCATCTTGGATGACATCATCCCCTCATTTGCCCCCTTTTCCCTCAAAAACGGCAAAATATGCCCGAATTTCCCTCAAAATTTTCCAAAATTCTCTCAAAAAAATGTTTTGCACAATTTTTGACGGCAGGTGACGAGGAACATACGTTTTGTGGCTACTTACAACTAGTCTTGAAATATTTTTACGAAAAACACCTGTCTGTAGAAATATACAAACTGCTGTTGTTGGGTTTTTATAGTACTGAAGTCTACCGTCTACTCATTTTTTTTTTTTCGCGAAATATCACTAGTTATATCTATGATATATGGCATAAATACATTTTTTTTTTTCACTTGAAGGTCTTCATCAATAAAGGAGAAAAAGGTTATATGTTACCTCATTTGATGGTTGTCATAGATAGAGTATGCGATGTTATGTTAAAATTAGGTGCATAGTGCCATTCTGAAATGGGTGTCTGGCACGCTTAAAATAGTCAATTAGCAAGGCCTACCACATCTGGTGGGAATCGGTTCAATTTTTTCCGAGATATGATATAATAACTTCTTTTTTTCATGCTGTCTTACAAATTCGTGGAGAAATAGAGCTCCGTGTGTACAACCTTTGTTGTTATAATAGACACCTCCAGCATACACAGTGGAGCTGAAATTTGTCTCCTTTCGTAGATTTAACTTACTGAATAAAATGTTTATGTAACTTCAATTTTGAAAATAATTATCTGACCCACTCAAAACATATTAGTTTACATGACCTGCTGCAGCGCTACTTGTTGGCCAAATTTGTTGGTATTCTATTGGTTTTCTCCACAGATATGACACTCATTTTTTAATTTTTTCACATGTTGCTACTTTTAAAAATGGCTGATAAAATAGTGTATGTATATACACATTTGATAATTGCAATATATCCTGTCAGAGTACAAAGTTAATTAATTACATGGTTTCGATTTTCTTTCTCCCTTGTCGAAGTTATATCTTTTATTTTAATTATTTTTTGTTTTAATTTAATTTTGTGTAATATTTTATCGGCTTTTATGACTCGGATGTTAATAATAATTTATATGTTCTTCGGCATTTCTTTATTAAAATGTTTTTTTTTGTCGTATGTTTTGAATGGGTGTGTTCCTCGGAAATAGTTCCTTCTCTTGTGTTCAATCCAGTTGTCAGTAAAAGCAGTAAACAAGTGAGTCCGGTTAAATTGTGCAAGTCATATTGTTGTCACCAAACAAATGCACAAAATTATACCACCACGTATAAATTTCCCCTTGCTTTCAGAAAACAGCCACTTTATAAACTGTCTCTCATTTGTTCGGACGACCAGGGCAACATATATACTGAAGAGATTAATGGACGTGAAAGACAAAGAAAACTCTTTATTTGACAGATAGGAGCAGTAAACCTTTCACTTTATAGTTCGTATTTTACAGTCAGAATGATAGAAGCTTTATCGCTGCGTTCAGTAGCAGCAGAGATGTTGACAATCAAAGTTTACTTTACTACAGACACATAATGTTAGTGACGAAGTAGACGGCGGCATACATTTCTAACAGTGCTTTTTCTTTATGCCTTTATCGAACTTGGTATTGAGTATCGACGAAGTAATGTCGAACAGAAGTTTTTGGAGTTAACGAAAAAATTTTGTGAGAAATATAGGAGTATTTTTATCGCACTTTACGCGACGTTCATAAATACACGCGAACGAAGTTTCCGTCATAACTTTTGTCCCGCATCAAAGATAGAACCACAGCTGACGCTCTGAGAGAAAGTATTAAAAAATGAAAAAAAATTATATACTGTAAAGTAATTTGAAACTCAGAGAAAAATTAATTTTTTGCACTTTATACACATTTACTGGCATTCAAGAAAATCTAATTGTGTATAATNGAAACTCAGAGAAAAATTAATTTTTTGCACTTTATACACATTTACTGGCATTCAAGAAAATCTAATTGTGTATAATTATAGGGACGCCATTTCTGCTGGTCTCTGCTTTCCCACTTGTCGTCATCCTATTGGTCCAGGCCACATTTGACACTCTTCACTAAATATAGTTTTTTACTGGCTGACTATTAGCCAATGAGGTAACGACTATAAAGTTAATTTCAGTAGTTGAATAACAAGTATTATTATTATTGAAGATGAATACTNAGCCAATGAGGTAACGACTATAAAGTTAATTTCAGTAGTTGAATAACAAGTATTATTATTATTGAAGATGAATACTATAGATGTGCTTGAATAGTTCTTTGAACAAAACAATGAAACTATATCCAAGCGAATTTTGTTTTCAATTGCAGAGAAATTTTCCTTTTTAGTGTAGCCTAAGTTACACTCGGGTTCTAAGTGTTAATAAGCTATTTAACAACAAAAGCAATTAAACTAGTGTTAAATATGGAGGGTTCAGTTCATTAAAGCAACGCTTATAGGCCTAACTGTGAGGAAAGAAAAACTATTGANATATGGAGGGTTCAGTTCATTAAAGCAACGCTTATAGGCCTAACTGTGAGGAAAGAAAAACTATTGATAAAGTGGTTCGAGACTAGAGTCCATTCATGATTACTTTCGTCTTTTCTGAAGCCCTGCTAAGTTCAACTTCTAGGATATTCCTCCGCTTAATGCAAACGAAGCTTAACCAAGTCTAGAAAATTACACCAAAGGGACAACGCGCCGCATTAGTGCGCACTCAGTATAAGAATATTTTACATAATAACTATTTATTACTGGCCATTACCAAAACATCTACTTTTTTCTGTTTAACCATATTAATTGGGATGAAATATTATAATTTTTTGACTAAATATAAGTAAAAATTTTAGTGAAACAAACANTGCAGATAATGCAGGACCACACAAAATAATACAAATGGAGCATCTTGGTTAAACATAGAATTGGACGTAAGTCAGACTTGTACGCTTATCTTTGTATTACAATATCCTTCAAAAGAAAGAGGGAGATTTTTGAGAAGGTCTTTAAGTCTCTTTTCAAAGCGTGTTGTGTTTTTCTGAGAAAGGAGCTTGAACTGATAAGGAAACTTGTTGAATAATAGAATACAAATGTAGCAGTACGCCCCTTTTTGATAAAGCCATAAGCTGTTATAGACTGGTCACGTTAAAGTGAGCAGTTTTGAGGCCCTAGTCACTTTTTTCTTTCGACCATTTTGTTTCCTTGAACCTTCTTTTCAAAATAAATATTGGTGCATATTCCACCGCACTCGGAAGTTAACGTCCAACACTAAAATAAAATTTATCTATTTACTACTATTCCAAATGATGGGAATTTTAAAGTACTCACTTTACCGCGAATAGCCCATACATGGTTTGTAGTATTTTGTTTTTATATTTCTTGTGTTATGTGTATGAAATAAAGATTTTTTTTTCTAAAAGTGCCGAATTGACTGCGTTATAAGCAAAAATCCTATTACTTACAATTAAGGTTCTAAACAGTCCATCGTGTTCATAATATTTATTTTTCACAATGAACACTTCTTTACTAACGAAAACTTATCGTTGATACGATGTAATATTTTTGTGAGATCGTGATAAGAGCGAAGTAAACAGTGATATCCGGGTTTGTTTGATCAAAGTTGAAGATACATTTCCATATGCATAGCTGCCCGGGCCACAGTAGTTAGGGATATCCCATTTTCACGAAACAAGTTCTTATCCAGATGCATTTCAAAACACTTTCATTTACATCGACTTCGTGATTGGAAGATTTTTGTCACTACGCCCATTAGGTGCCTGGCCGTGAATCGCAGACGTTCGTTACCAGAATAAACTTATCTCGATTGGCCCAGCCAATCTGGGGCCGCGGTGATGTAGTGGTTAGACTACTCGCCTCCCACTTAGACGAACCGGGTTCAATTCCCGGCGGGGTCGCTTCCGGATCTTCGCATGTGGGAATTTTGACGGACGAAGCCACTGGCAGGCGGGTTTCCTCGGGGATCTCCCGTTTCCCCCGCCCTTTAATTTCGGCAATACTCCATACTCATCAGCAGGGGGGACCACTGTGTTCTGGCATGCTAGGGAGTCATTAGTGGCTTAGTGCAATTTTATTAACCTGTAAATGGGTGTAGGAGAGAAGGACGCCAATTTTCGGCATCCTTTAATCTATGAAACTGATCATCCCCCTGTCGCCACCCTCAGGGAGTTGTGTTGTGGGTGGCTGACGGGGTTTCCCACCCCTTCTGATATGTGTTGTGGTGGGCATTTTGTTTGTAGGGGTACCTTTTCGGTGAACAAAGCGCCCAAGTGACATTTGCGGGACTTTGAAATATTTCGAGGAAGTCTGGATGGTGAGTGGCTGAGGGCGCGGAAAGGGTGATGTAGGTTTGGACCAGGAGGGTTGAGGAAGCTGCCATCCCTTGGTTCAAGACCAGTAGATGGTAATTAATGCGTAATTTGATACAACTGCATAATGAATAAATGCATAATAAACTATTATTGTTACCGAAAGTAAGTACATTTACCAAGAGTAAGTAAAACTACCGAGAATAAGTACATGTGTCGAGAGAGTAATTACACACTAAGATACTCATCGGCTGCCGAAACACAACTGACGGTGGTGAGCTGCTCCTCGGTTCGACTTCCATCGTAGGTAATTAGATGTAATTAGTGGTAAGTAATGCATAAAGAACAATTGTGAAATGAGTAATTGCATTATGATTAAGAACGCATACCGAGAATAATTACATATCGAGAGTATTTACATGGTAATAACATGCTAAGTACACATCCTACCCCGACCACTGCTCAAATGCAACTGAGCTGTGAATCGCTAATATGCTTGTGTCATATGTTGGCCACGATTCCTGCCAAAGGTAAGTGAAGTATAATGACAATTATACTGGTCTACTACCTGATTTGATTCCTGTCGAGGATAATTAAGCCATAAATAAATTTGTACTGCACCAGTCCTCGGTTTAAATGCCATCGAGGGCAAGGGGGATAGTATATATATATACTAACTTAAACCTTGCTTCAATTCCCATCGAGGTTAATTAATGCATAACTATTACTTAGTTTGACCCCCAGCAAGGGTAATT
Source organism: Clitarchus hookeri (assembly GCA_002778355.1). NCBI lineage: Eukaryota > Metazoa > Arthropoda > Insecta > Phasmatodea > Phasmatidae > Clitarchus > Clitarchus hookeri. The sequence continues at coordinate 13,894 of NQII01010192.1, read as the reverse complement.
AAAGTGTAAATACATTTATACTTACATAGTCGATGGTTAAAATTCCAGTATGGGTAATTACATGTGAACTGAGTTAGTCCTTTCTTCGACTTCTGTCGAGGGTAAATAAATTGTAATAAAGTTATAGACACAACTTAGAAAGTAATTAAAGCAAAATTACATAGGGTAATTACATTTCAGCAGTGTAATTACACATCTAACCACTGCAAAAGCCAGTACCATACTGAGCTCTCACATTGAGTTATGACTCCCAAATAATTATTTCAAGGTAATTTTGTATCGAAAATTAATGCATAGAGACATATAGGGAGCAAGTATAGATCCGAACAACTCTGATTTTGGATGCAGACTGTATTTAAAACACTAACAACTTTTAATTATCCCTCTATCATCTTGAATATCAAATTACAAAAGTAATGTAGCATTTGCCAAACATTGTGTTAAAGAGACATGATTTTAATATTTATTGTAAAGAATGCCTTTAATCTAAGTATACCAATTAAATAATAACCACAACAATCACGCCGATATCATGCCGGAATAATGAAACCAAGAATAAATTCCGCAGAACTCACGAGTGCCTAGTGGAGATTCCTATCCCCTGGGCGAGATAGTTGGAATTTTTCCTGAGCGGTGTGTGGCACAGAGACTCCGTGGAGCAGCAGATGCGGGAGATACAATGCTGAGCTGCTCCGTGAAGAACATTGGGAAGGGCGAGGGGCGAGTATAGTTCCACTGAATACCAACAGGCGCTTGGAGATCATGGCGGGGAGATAACACTCCTCCAGCAGTCGAAGCTAACATACCGGGACCCACTCTCAGAAGAGTAGGTGAGACAGGGCGAGAAAGGCAATCGCACAGCTCGAGTTCTCTCCTGCAGCCATCTGCGCATCTAGGACACATCGCCTACTGCTTGTAAGCTGACGAGCGGAAGGGAATATACACTGCAGAGAAGCATGCACGCAACATTCAGTGAAGCGAAAATAGCATCTGGTATAATACACTCCTACATTAATGTGGAATCCGACACCAAAACTTAAATAAATAATTGCAACGTTAATTAAAAATGTGTGTGTGGGTGTGTGCATCATTGACCAATAGTGTTGCATTTTGCAATGCCTATTTGGGGATTATAAATACATTTGAAGCTTCGCAATCGATAGCACGATAAAACAATTAAAATTCCCTACATTTACCTAATTGGAGTATGTCAATAAAAACGTAAATACCAAAAAACTTTAAAAAATATATTTTTTTNAATATTATTTTTAAATATTTACATATTAACATTAAAATCAAGTACATCCTTGTATTACTGAAAAAGAATTAATCGCTTCAGTCAGAACAATAAAGAATACAAAAACTTGGTTTCCTCACATTATTCAGTTAGGAAGTTACGATAACCAAATGCGTATAACATTAGAAGCAAGGTTCTATGGTAAATTAAAGATTTGTTTTTGCCATACTTTATTTTTCCATATAGCGACCAGGGGTTCATAACAAATGACACATTCTGTAGCCGAACAATTTTTGTTTAGAGACATTGTCTGTAGATCTATAGAGATATAAACATTTGTGTATGCATTGCCACATCCTAAAACACAAATATTTTGCAAGCTGTGTACATATTCTGATAAATCACTAATACTCTTTAATCTAAAATTGTTTAAATGGCTCTCTATCCCTTAAGTCCAGGGTATGGCCACACTCCAAACCCTTTCAGACAAGAGCTTACTTCATTCCCAACAGACATTCCCTCACGAGAACTCATAGTGGAAAAACCTCCAGGTAGGCTGTGACATCATATCCATTAGGCAAAACCACAACACCCATGTGTAACCAATTCAATAAAAACTAAGTCTAAGTAATATTAAAAAATATATATATCAGAAAATCAAAATGAAATTCTTTATTTACCCTGATATATTTCAAAACAACCAAACACCACTTTATAACAAATAAAATAATCGATATTATGAACACAATTATATTTATTACATCCTTAAATCGTTAAACACAATATAGAAATACAGAAATACAAAATAGCATACTAATTGCCCACAAGTTTGCAGAACTCATGAAGAAAAACACTACTGCGGTAAATTGAGTTTACACTTTGCCATATGTTTCACTAACGCATACTTTCTTGTAAACAAATGATCACACATCATACATCGATATACATCACACATCATACATCGATATACATCACACATCATACATCGATATACATCACACATCATACATCGATATACATCACACATCATACATCGATATACATCACACATCATACATCGATATACATCACACATCATACATCGATATACATCACACATCATACATCGATATACATCACACATCATACATCGATATACATCACACATCATACATCGATATACATCACACTCAGAGATCTTTAAACAATTTCTCCTCGTGTGAGGAAACTCGTTGTAACGTAAAGTAGATAATTTCCGACCAAAACGACACTGAACACCAGAAGCTGTCGAGATTTGCACCGCAACACCTCGTTCACATGTCAAAGAATGTTTTTCAAGCGGCGTATGGTCAGTAAACACACACTGACATTTCTCGTGACAACGTTTACTTATGACAGTTTTTCGCATACAAGTATTTTTTTTTTATGTCTTCTCTAAGGCGAATAAAAGTAAATTTCTTGTCGCATTATACACACTTGTGCCTAGCCTTGTATTCTCTTCCAAAGCAGCTGGCAGCGAGCAGTTTGGAGATGTCTTTTAATTAGTAGAAACTCTTAAGATATTATTGAAAATAAACACACATATCCTTAGTGCATTCGTATTTTTAAACAAACTAAGACGTAGTGTACAATGATATATATTCAATTTAGGACTCCTTGATCATAACCTTTTTTAATGTATACATAACAAAATCGACGCATCGCTACAGTTTTGTTGGTTTGCCCACGTTCATTGATTCATAACAACACGCGGAGGGGAATGAGAAGGTTTGGGCGGCTCTTAACATTACGATCTTGAGAGCCGATGCCTGTTGCGGAATGATAACGGAAGCCATAGTCTTTTGTCTTATATAGTCTATTCATAGTTTCTTGACACTTTTTGAATCAAACCTTTGAAAAATCACCCCATATATGACGTGTTTGGTTATTTCCTAAATATATCATGTATCACAAGCGTTTTACACTTCTGTTTACGCAAGGGTACCTTATTTTTGGTTAAATGGAACGTTTACTTACATTTTATGTATAAATTATATTATTTCATGTTTAATTAATATTAATATAATAGTTTAAAAAAAACATGTGTATAGCAATGCCTAGTAACAATAGTTCTTATGCAAAATATTACTACACTGAGTGCGCATGAATGCAGTGCGTTGTCCCTTTTGTGTAATTTTATATAATCGCTTAAGCTTTGTTCACATAAGGCGGAGGAATATCTTGGAAGTAGAACTTAAGCAGGGCTTCAGAAAAGTTGGAAGTAAACGTGAATGGACTAAACCTGGAAATCGGAGTATTTCGCGATTTGAATTGGCAGAGGGCTAGATACTACGGCCACTTATAATTAAAATCAATATTGTTTCTTAACTTCTTGCTGTTTCAGTTTGTCTTTGTGTTCGATCCTGATACGCATACCGCAGAGCGTGTATTTATACAGAACTTCGGCACAATCATGTAATTGCGCAGAAGTCAACCAAGTGTTTGAATTATAATTGCTTCAAAATGAACCCCTAAATAATTCGATTTCTGTGCTATTTTGTGTTTTGCTAGAACTTACTTCAAACAATAATGTCGGTACCTTTAATGCGACACAATTGTAATAACCATAGGAAAATTGGCCTCGAGTAAAATGGTTTTACTGTGATCCGTGCAGTGTTCCGTGAACTGTATAACAATCATTATATTTTTTAAACAATTTTTTGTCTACATTAAATAATATTTTCAAGATAAGCAACTAAATAATATTGAGCTATAAAGTGCAACTGCGCTAAGAAAAATAAGAACTGTGCGCTTGCTGTTCGGCGTATGTTGACTTCAGACATTTGCAAATCACTTCCATGGTAGCCATTGATTGACGTACCATACAACTAATGCGTAGGGATAGGGGAATTTCGCAAGTTCAATTACCTGTAGGCCATACTCCACAGTCCTGTGTACACTCGAGACTCAGGTGTTTGTTCATTGTCTGCTGCTCCAGAGAGAACCCAGTGTTACTACTCACCAGGTAGTAAGACACTTACTACTTGTTTCCTTGCAAGCCTGCTATTGGCTCAGAGTCATCCAGGGCGTGTAAAATTAACTGTGATCCAATTACAAAGCTGACTTAAGTCTACACGTGTTGGAAGTCTAGTTTGTTCTGAAATGAGTTCGCGAAATTTGTCTATCCCTTCTTATGCGGAGGAGACTGGTTTGTTGGGCTTTGAGCCCTTCCTGTGTACAGAATCGGCAATGCATTCACTTCTCATGAAATACGTCTCCAGACGTGAACACATGAACTGGGTGGATAAACACGTTCAGTCGCCGTCCACAACTGTGTTCATGATCCACAGAATGCATGACTACAAACACTGGTATGGCTGAAATGTTAGGTATTTGGAACTGCTGCAACGGAAATAAGTGAGGGAGTTAAATGGTGTGTTTGTATGGTGATGCGTCATGGTGGTAAATGAAGTGTTTACTATTTATTTAAGCGTAGGAGGGAATGGCATTACAATGGTTCATTATATTGGTTCATTATATTGGTATAGTACTGAAGAACCAAATATGGTCGATGCGGCATACATTAAGTTTGTGTGTGGTCAGTATACTATGGAATAATGCATCGTATCAAACTTGTTTTCGTAAACAATGCTGGAACCTCTCTAGCGTGATCACTCTACCCCATATTCACTCTACGATTGCAACTCCACCATTAACACTTTTAATACGACAGATGTCGATTAATTTTATTAGCGCTGCTGTAACTTATATCGGGCTACTTCTCCCCGGGTGGCGGTACGGCAGGTTGGAGAGAGTGCCTGCAGATTCCTCTGCCCGCATGCCAGCTACCTGTGGTCGGTGCTTTGCAAGTCGTTATGTCTCTCTCTTTCACTTGAGTAGGCGGAGCCAAGTGCGTTCTTAGGCCAGCGCGAGTATAGGATTTCCTCAGTTTTAAAACTTCATACATCTGCTTAGTTGGTGCCTTTCTTTAGTTCGGTGAGCAAGGAGCACAATGTAATACACCGGTNAATACACCGGTCCCCTTCAAGAAGTATTGTTTGGCCTGATGAAACCTCATAACTATAAAATACGTTACCGAGCGGTGAACTTACAAACACTAGCACGTGAAGCTAGCCACGCCTTCCAATGCAGTGGCCATTAACAGACACTCGTCGGTAGAGATGGTATGTTCAGGGTATGCAATAAATACGAAGACGTAACGTAAGCAAAGCGCTAGAGCCAATTAGATGTTCACATATTCTCAGGCACATGCAGATGATTTTCACTAAGCCTGAGTGAAAGAGCGAGCGAACATATTTCGAATATAGAAGTCTCGAGAGCCGATGAGGGTGAAGCGACATTGTCCGGCACGATTTCCACATGCGAAAATCCGGGAGCGACCTCGCTAGGAATCGAACCCGGTTCGCCTAGTTAGCCCTACCAAGCCTGAGGACAAGTGACTATCCTAGTGCGTACTTTCGTCCAGCGTCGAAACTGTTAAACGACGCGCATTAAGAAAATATTTGTTAGTGTAGGACCACAAATATATTTATTTGTGCCAGTCAAATAGTTTGTTGATTAACTGAATGAAACTTGAAAAGTTACAAAATTAATTTTGTTCGTGTAGCAAAATACATACTTGATTTAATAAAACCCCTGTGTAAGACCAAAAGAAAATAGAGTGTCAACAAAATACTTAGTGTAAAAAACTGTATTTATTTGTTTGGCCAATAATTTGATTGCCTACAGTCGAGAAAAAAGCCCGAGAGATTGTTTGTAATTTTTTTTTCACTATTGGAAAAGTGACAGTGTTTGTTAGTGCATTTATTGATGTTCAATAATTGTATTAACATCGTAGTAAAACAACTCAACGGCAAACTAAAAAGTAAAACTGTAAAACATGAAATAGGAAATTTATTTGCGCACGCTGCATGGTATTCTAAATGTCTAAATTTATAAACAATTCTGTTTCAGCGCTGAGGTTGCAAGCACGTAGCGCTCGGGTGCAGGCAATGTGGGTTCGAATCCCTATTGAACTCAAACATTTTTTTATTTAGAACGAAACTCTCTTTAATGAACGTAGAGCAGAACAAATCTGTTTGGGGCAACTAAATAAAATCTTCTTCACCAAACCACCCCTCCTGGAGATTGACCCCTCCAGGAGCACTGCTTTGTAACTTACTTCAGTTTCATACAAAAACAAAGCTAAAGTAGGTCCAAGATCTTGCTAAGGTTCCGCTGGGGAACGTTGCAAATGTTGACACTGTCATGCTGGCCAAATTGAAAACTAAATTCCACAAATTTTATTACTGGTTATTCTCGCATCTGCGCCAATCCTTCTTTCACGTAGAAATTACGCATGATTTCATTTCCATAATAGGCTGTTCACGGAAAAGTGGGCCCTTTTGAGGCACTAGTTACTTTATTTCTATCAGCTATTTTGTATCATTCCGTCACTTCTTAAAATAAATATTGCCATGCAAGTAAAAAACACAGTGTATACATTTAATTGCACTCAAAAGTTAACGTCTAATGATAAAATAAAATATATTTATTGGCAATAATTCGAAGTGAGATGGCTTCAAAAAGTGATCACTTTACCGTGAATATCCTATAGTAATTGTTCGGCCTCCGTTCTCCTCAAGCGAATTCTATATTTGGAGCAGGTTCGGTGTCAACTCCTGCCCACGCGTTCATGATACAGAAGTAGGAGGTGGTGACAACCCGTCCAGCAGTCTCGGTCAGTATACATACTTCAATAATGCTGGTGAGGAGCCAACCACGCCCTCTGATCACGCAGGAGTTCTACCCCAGGGTCAACTGGGGTAGACCCTGGGGTACAACATACAGCTGTTGTAGCGACAACAATGACCTGCCTGGGTCTCGCCGTGATTCCAATCCGTTATCCGGTCAGTTACCACACTTTTTCGTCTTAAGCTGATCATATTCCTCTTGTACATATAGATGGGGCCGCGGTGATTGAGCGGTTAGCCTGCTCGCCTCCCACCAAGGTGAACCGGGTTCATTCCCAGGCCGGATCACTCCCGGATTTTCGCATGTGGGAATTGTGCCGGACGATGCCGCTGGTCTGCGGGTTTCCTCGGGATCTCCCGTTTCATCCGCTCTTTCATTCCGGCGCTGCTCCATACTCACCTCAATCACTATCATCGGCTCTCAAGACCTCGCTTTTAACAGCCACCCAAATCTCTTCACTCACTTACTCTAGTCTAGATTGTACAAACAATTAACCCTTTGAATTTTATATTAATATATAGTTTCTAGTGTTGCAAACTAGAAAGGTTTTGATGCGTGCTATACTTACCTGGCAAATAACTTGCTTCGTTATAACAACCGATAATCTATGGTCTTTGTGTTTATTGATCATTGGATGAACCAGTCATAATATAGCGCATTAGCATGTTTTAGGAATCAGTTACCGCAGGCAGAGGCGTGTGGTGAAGTGTTGCAAGGTAAGCTGATGCTTGCTCACTGCTGTACATTCTCAGTGCACGCAGCAGGAGCCAGTAACCACAGTGCAGCCTAGGGAAACTGAATGCTTTCCGACGACTCACATGCGAGCAGCAAGGGACCCTGTACACACGTCCTGTGGCGTCAGCTGCCGAGCTGCGTTCTAGTGGCGGGAGTGCGAACTAGCAAGCTACAGGATACATCACAGAGCAGACGTCAGCTTACCACAGGGAAGATACAGTATTAGGCACTGGGCCTCGCAGATTACAGTACCACTACAATGCGCGAGGCACAATCTGATGACGGGTGGCGTAGTTGCCGACTGCGGGCGACACTGGTAACGAACGCTCCGGTTCGTTCTCACCAAGGCGAACATGTGTGTGACGTCAGAGCGACCGTCTTGCGACAGAGCTGAGCTGCCCACGGCCTGAAGGGGCCTTCCAGCCACTTCTCCAGCGTCTTGCATTCATTGCTTCCCCGCTGGAAACTGATACAGCTAGGAGTGGAGAGAATTTGGCGGCTCTTAAGGCCCCCGCCTACCTGGAGCTTTTTTTCCGCCTTTGAGGCCGAGAAGCGTAGGAGCGATAAGGGCGACACTGCGACGCGAATCAAGTGCCCCGCCGTCGCTAGGAGCAAGGCTCTGAAATGGCGTGCAGTGTTCTCGTCACACTGCGTGTACCTGTGGGACTTTCAGCGGTGACCCTATAATTTTATTGATGGAAAGTCTGTAGAAAGGTTAACAAGTTTTGTATGTACCTGGCGCATATATTCCGAGATGCAGCAAGTAGAGGTATTATGGGGACTTTGGCACATCGGGACCTGGGACCGGTGCGTCGGAGCTGTTCATGCTCTTTCATTCCGGTTAGCCGGCGGCCATTTTGGATCCATGTGGCCACCTTTGACCCCAAAAATCGAAAATATAGAAAAAATTAACGAATCTAATGCATTAAAAATTTATAAAAAACATGTTAAAAAATAAAATAAAAATTATTTAAAAGTAAAAAAAACATTAAAAAATTTATTTTAAAAAAAGTCTTTGATTTCCGGAAGTCCCCCACACCTCTCTACCAATACTAATTCCACCATATTGGTAGGTGCAGAGATAAAAATAAAAATAACAATTTTAAGAGCAACTTATTGTCAAGAACTGTCAAAAATTGAAAAGTCAACCAGGTCTGGAGCAGGTTCTACAGAGGAGTATAAGTCAAAATTAAATTGGTTCGAGGAAATGCGCTGTTTTATTAAAAATGTGCCTATCAAAAGAAAAACAGCGGTAAGTTGCATTGCATTTATTTATTTATTACTTAAACTAACACTTAAAATGTATGCCTTTGTAATACACAGTCGAGTTTATAAGTCTATGCTTATTATTTTCAACGTGGTTTATATAAATAGGATTGACTTGCGGTCTTGATATCATTCTTGTTTGCCAAAGCACGGCACCGTCGAAGAATGGTTACTTCCTTGTTGACTTAACCTTTCTAAGCCCGTAGTTTCTGTCCTCCAAGAACCAAGACAGATGGTTCCTGCTTCAATATCTTCCTCATCAACATCACTGCTTGTTATATAAGCGTTTCGATTTTCTTTTCTCAACCAATTATGCAAAGCGCATGCTGCTAATACAACTTCGTCGACTGTATCTACATTCCTTGCAATTGGTTTTTGAAATACATGAAATCGGCTTGACAATATTCCAAAGGTATTTTCCACTATGCGTCTGGCTCTGGATAGTCGGTAATTGAAACGGCGTAATTTTACGGTGACCGTGTGTGAGAGTGTAAACTTGCATTACATCTTGGAGTAGCTGTGAGCGTTTATTTACACATGCAAATTTTCGGCAATTCTACATTTTATGTGTAATTTGCTAAAACAAGTACAGTATTTTTAACTTTACTCTAATGTTCCTGCGAATTTTAATATCACTTCAAGTATTTGCTTATATAATGCGATCTAGCGGTAGGGAGTAGAACTACTTCGAACTCCTTTTGTTTGTTAAAAATGAAGTATTAACTCCGGCTGATGTAATATACTGGCGTTTGTATATAACTACCTATTCTATATCTGAAGTCAATTGTTATCCACATTTTGGAGATAACTTAATTTAACTCTGTTAAACTACCAAGTTACGTAACGGAGTAAAATGACATGAAAATTATAAAGGTACGCATACAAAGTTTGTGAATTAATATGACGCAGTTGTAAAATAACAAATACTGATCGTAAAATAGTGAAAAATGTTCGGAAAAATTATAATTACAATTACTGCGAATCTGCGATTTAGTTTTTTTGTTAGTGAGAAAATACACATACCCAGTGGTGAAATTACAATTGTGATGTCTGTGTAAATATACTTGCCGTAGAGAGAAAATACACGAATTTTGCAGTTTATGTTCTGCTACATAGTAATAGTAATTTTACGCCATTAGACGTAGAGTAAAAAAAAAAAATGGACATGTGTAAGTGTTAAATTACACCGATGTCAATGGAGTTACTGCGGTCACATACATTTAGTGTAAAATAACGCAATTTGTTTACAGTGTATACTTTTTAAATAAAGTATAGGTAAATGATAACTTTAAACAAAAAACAGGATAGTTTTTTTTGCTATTGGTTTCGAGCCAGCAGGTAGTGTCGGATAAACGGCGGTCCATTGACACACGTGTAACTAACACATACATGTATGTCGACTACCTTGGTAGGGAATCATAACACGAAACGACAGGATCTCTACCACTATCTATATCTTCCAAAATCACGTTTTTTTGTGATTGTAGACCAAACGACAGGATGCTGTATGATATTTATACTTCCGCTATTGGCCGACATCGTGTGTAACACGTCTCAAAGACGCTTCCAGCCAATATCAAAGGCTTCATAACTAAACAATTAATCGCCAGCTAAGCAGCCACGCAGGTCAGTGACGCCAATAGTGGCCAGGGGCCAATGAAAGCACGCATTGCTCTCAATTAGTAGACACCTGAACAATTCTTGAGTAGAATGACCTGCAGGCTAGACTCTACAGTCTAATGTACAAATGTGCTGATGTGAACTGCGTTTTGGCTGGCTGCTGTTTCAGTGGATGTAGTCAGCTGGCTACTGGCTTAACTTGAATGCTCTGCCTATTTCCTAGTGATCATCTAAGAAGGATTTTGACACGGAAATTCCGTTGCCTAACTAAGATCGCGCGCACGCACAAAATAAGAGTAAAGATGCTAGTTCCTATGCGTAAAAGAGAAAATAAATCTGTTTAATGTTGGCTACCGTACCTATAATTGCGAGTATTTTGCGGATTCATTCGGTTGCAATGTATACTTCAAGCACTTGTTATTTTCCCTTCAGTTACTATAAGTGGACTGATGTTCTCTAGTCTCCGTTAATGTGAGTCAGTAATAAATAGGAATCAGTAACGTGACACCCGATACAAAGACCTTGCGGCTGCACACGATAAAGAAACCACACTGGTTCCAGTATACAGACGTCAAGCCTATTCTGCCGTTAAACTAATTCCCGAAATACTCTCAGCTCTAAGTGTTACCACAGCAAGAATGATAGGCGAAATGCCTGAAAGTACATATTCAAAATCAATCTTGAAATAGAAAAATTGTTTCAGTGCATTTGTAGAGTTCTGTTTTTTTTTCTTTTCATAATTGGCCTTTCAGATTAAGTAAGTATAATTTTGAAACCTTATTACTGTAAGTCAATAACAAGGAAATAAATATTGTCTTTAGTGTCCACTACTGCTTCACAGAAGAAGGTCGACTGAAGAGTGTCAGTTTCGCCGCTGCAGTCGTAGCTCCCTCGCTGTCGCCATACTCACAGGCATCACGACTTTATTGCGCAGATCGTAGAATAGGAACAGTTCTGCCGCAAGCTAACACACTTGTTACTAAATGCTAGTTTCTAATGCAGTCGTAAGCTTCTTTTTTAACAATTAATAGAGCTAGCAGAATTTCGCGAAAAGATTTCCAGACAAGTTATACTTCAAAACACTGTGTGCTTGTTTACCGTTCTCGATTGGATACACTAACATGTTGCTCTTGGTAGGCGAGTCTCTTTGGTTTCCTGCCAAATTTGTTGAATTCTAATTGGCGCTGTTAAAAACCGAAATGGCGTCTCATGCAGAGAGCGACCAATGGCAAAATAAAAATTATGTTTGTTCGTAGAGTATTGAAGTCTACTATGTGCTCAGATTTATTTTGCGAAATATCACTGACTCTAATAATTAATGTTCTTGTAGCAGTGCATGTGATTTGCAGTAAATAGTGTTCAGTAATGGTTTCTTATGTATACACTGAAGAGCCAAAAAAAACTGGTACACTTGCCTAATATCGTGTAGGGCCCCCGCGAGCACGCAGAAGTGCCGTAAGGCGACGTGACATGGACTCGCTAATGTGTGAAGGTATGCAGGAGGCAATTCACACCATAAATCCTGCAGGGTAGTCCACAAATCCAATCTGCGCCAATTTGAGAAAGAGTTGCGCGTCTGTCACGTTTAGTGATTCTCGTCAGTCGTCGGTATACTCGTGAAATGGTCGTACGCGAACATCCAAATGCTATTGCTACCTCGGAGATGCTATGTCCCATCTCTCGTGCGCCGACTATAACACCACGTTCAATCTCACTTAAATCTTGATAACCTGCCATTGTAGCAGCAGTAACCGATCTAGCTGCCGGCCACATCGCGTTACTCTGATTGGTTCCATACCTCTGTTATTTGCATACGCACGCCTATACCAGTTTTTTGGCTCTTCAGTGTACTTAGAAAGTTGTTGGCTTTTCAGGTTGTCCTAATGATCTACATGTTGCTAAAAAAGTTCATATTTTGTTGCGGATTTTTACGGAAACTCACAGTTAATATACTGACACCAGGTCCTTTATGACCANTAAAAAGTTCATATTTTGTTGCGGATTTTTACGGAAACTCACAGTTAATATACTGACACCAGGTCCTTTATGACCATAAACAGGAAGTTTCCTTATAATAACAGAAACTGAACTTATTCGTGTTTCTGTAGCATCTGATGTATGAGGCTAGCAACGACGACCTTGAAATAAACTCTCTTCGGCGCTGTTCATTCAGTATGCTCGCACCGCTTACACATACGCCCTCAAAAATCTAAGTCAGCACCAAATATTTGTCACAGGATGAAACACTTTAAACACAGCCAGGATACCGGGAATCGAAAATATTTTTTGTTATCTCGAGATGAAAAGTTAGGCGGATGGACATCCTCTTGAACTTATTTCACTCCAATATATGTTTCAATTGCATTTAAGAATTAAAATTATNGTTAGGCGGATGGACATCCTCTTGAACTTATTTCACTCCAATATATGTTTCAATTGCATTTAAGAATTAAAATTATGTTCTCGGACTCGAGTTAATTGACAAGCTGAAGCGTTGAAATCGTGTAATATATACGTTGGCGTGCACTGAACCGAGAGTTGTTCTTTCTTGCACTGGCCAACGTGTTTGTGTACGATGTTATAGTCCATTCTCGGTTACTTCCAACTTTCCTGCTAAAGTTGTACTTCCAGGATATTCCTACGCCTCATATAAACAAAGCTAAGAGAATTACACCAGAGGGCCAACGCACCACATTCGTGCGCACTCAGTGTAATCATATTTCGCGTAAGAACTACTTCCTACTAGGCATTCCCAAAACACTTATATTCTCTCTAGATCAGTGATTCCCAAAGTTCTATGAACCACGCCCCATTAAAAAAATGCCAAATTTCAGGACCAACTGTAATGTGTTATGCGAGAAACTAGCTGACTGAGTCGGTCGGAGCGAGTGGCGGCCGCGCGGGTCGCATTCTCTGCGTAGTATTTTACGTCTGATTGGAAGTTGCATTGCATGTGTGCAGCTTCTCAATTATTGCATTTATAACTCACGGATATGTTTATGTATGAAATTTTATTTTTCCGGGCCCACCAAATTTTACTCTGCTACCCACCAGTGGGTTGCGACCCATACTTTGAGAAATGAAATCTATTTGACAATTTAATTCAACGAAAAATGAGGTAATTTCATTTTAACAGAACTTTAAAACGTGTGTGATACACGACTTTTTGAGGAAGCAACCAAAACCGTCTTATGTGGGCTGTATTTTCAAATGATTATTTAAAAAATTGCAAAGAAAAAGCTGGTAGACAAAATCATCATTAACCTTTCAACGTGGAGAGCGGCAGAAACACATGCCAGTGTAGGAGAGCGGCAGAAACACATG
>NQII01010191.1:16456-35371 GCA_002778355.1 Clitarchus hookeri | reverse complement strand
CCCCCTTCCCATCATACTGCATGTTTAAAACTGAAGGCGTATGTGTGTACATTCCCAGGCCCATCCCTACGAACCTCTGCAGGTTCCCCCCTATTACCACAAATATTTATGTAGCATCAGAAGTACGGGGTTTTTCTAAAGGTTTCTTTAAGGGAAAACGGATAGTCTAATGAGTAAGTGTAAAACGACATTTAAATGGTTTACACAAACCATTTATTGTACAGGTAAATACATAAAAGTTCTTGGTTTATCTTTTTAATGTTCTTCAGATCCGACATCGGGGAGACTTCTTGTCTAGTCGTAACTCATCAATTAATGGTCCAAGGATGAGGCGTACCATTTCTGCAGCAGCTGTGCGTTCCTCCACGTGCGTGTCCAGTCAGGTTCTGACCTGTCACAGTCGTGTCATTGTTGGTCTTCGTGAAGATTCGTCAGTTTGTGCAGCGAAGATCAGCCATACTCGAACTGCACATTGATGATTTCAACTTCGTTTTTGCACAAGTTGCTCAGCTATTTTTTCTGTTCGGGCCCTGCCACATAAATCGGCCCTTGCGAGTGCTGCATCAGCAAGTCGCGCAGCATGTTTCCCAGTAGATGGTACAGAATCTTGCCTTCGTCGCACACCAGTCCGTGGTGGTACTTGGTCACCTAGTTGTTCGTCTTCTTGCTTTTCTCGTCCAACAGTTTCCACAAATAAGTGGGTAGGAAGCAGTACATGCACGTTTTGCCATCGTCGTCGTAGGAAACTGCGATCTACTTGAGCGTATAGCCGCTCTGGCTCTGGAAACCCTGCAGATTACAGTACACCCTGTTGCTGTCTATGCTCGAAGTCGACTAAACAGATATCGCATACGGTCCATCGTATTTATATACTCTGCAGCATTTACGAAAGTATCTTGACGACTTTGTCTCGACAATTGTACGGTGCGAGTCGGTCGTGAAGTATCAGGCAGAAAGCATACATTTGTGTAAGAATATTTTCACGCGTAGTGAATTCGATCCAGCAGTCGATTATATTGGAGGTAATACACTAGTTCTGTTTACTCACATCGAACACCATGAACATAGTCAAACTCTTGAAGGTATCTGGGCTGAGTATCGGGGATTGGGTGCATCCATAATACACATTTTGAAATTGAGCATACATTTGATATGCCAACAGGTACTGTCCATTTTCAAAGTTAATGTTCATGTCCACGTACCGATAGCTTTCACTTTTAAATATATTTTCACATTTTCTATTTGACATGTGTCAAACTGCAAATGGCTCACTCTCACATTGTGCTGTCTACTAGCCTCTAGCCGAACAATGACGAACCTTGGTTTCTCTGCAGCAAAGATGGACTTCACCATCCAGTCGATTTCACCATCCAGACACTCCACGACCTGAAAGTCACATCGATGTTTTTGCCGTCTTCCACATTCTTAAGCATCTTGATACATTCTGTAGTGCTCAACTGAATGCGAGGCAGCATCCATTCGATAGACTGTAACTTCAGTTCCACTATCTCCAGGTTTTCCCTCATACCCACAATGGCATCTGCGCGCATACTAGCTAGGAGCAGTACCAGTTCCTGCTTTGAATTGAAGATAATTCGTTTGTAGTCTTCAGCGTATCCCAGCAACATCGCTAGAGGAATGCCGATCTCGAATTTCTCTCCGGGGCATATAAGAACACTGTAGTCATCGTCTGTCCCCTAGCCTATCATCTTGGCTGCAGGCAGCTCGTTCGGCATGAACAAGATGTAATTTTTTATCACAGTCGTTATGCAGACATCTCTTCTCTGATCCACCTCGACACTGTTGTGCAAATATGTGATGCAATCGATGAGATGAAGAATACAATTGCTCGTTATTTTCGTCGATGCCAGGTTGGATCCATCTTCTTTCGTCAGTCTCCCCCTGAATCTGAATCGCAGGAATGTCTGACAAGGAAGATAGCAGATTTCTTTGTGTTGGAATGCTATCCGAACTTCCATTGGTAGTGTGTATGGCCCGATCAGGAATGGCTGGTATGAATGAAATTCCTCTTTCGTGATTCTGTCATCAAACATGACCAGCTCGTCAACATTTATGTAATCTTCAATGGCGATCGACCTAAAAGCCAAGACTGCGAATTAAAATCTCGTTAGCATGTCTTAACACCTTGGTGATCTGCAGCCTACTGATTGTTGGTTTGATGTGGTGCTTTGTTTTATTGCTTCTGGCAACCATAAAACCTATTTTCATCTTCTCAGATGCAAGTGTAGTGCGATTTCTTCATTTCAAAAGTTCACCAACTCTCCACACTGGTAAACGATCGTCACTGCCACCTCATGTGCTCTCTTCGCGACGACCGGAACGTAAATTATGCTTTGTGGTGCCACGACCAGTTGAAAATCTGGAGGGACCATTGGAGAAAACTCGTGCAGCATATTGCTCGGCCTACCATTAAGCTACATGGCACTCGCCAAACTGCAGTTTATTTGTACTACATTAACAGGCTAGATATTTACAGGTCATGACAATACATGGATTTTGCTGTCTTCGTATATGCGTGGCTCGATTCCCAGCATGAACCTTATATAATCTGGTTTTGTAAAGTCGGTATCTTCGCTGCCTCCGATGACACTCTTCAGAGTATTGGAGTTGGGAGACAGCAAATCTTCGATGTACTGTGCAATGTCGTCTAATTCGTAAGAGCCAACTGGCAATGTTACCTCGCGAGAAACATGACCTCTTTTCACGAGATTCATCTTACAGTTTTTTTCATCGATGTTGGGTATTGCATTGTAGGTTTGAAATTCGACCAAACCTATGCACCATTCCCCCTTCAGGTCGAGTGGAGGAAAGTGTAGGGCACACAGCTCGGAGCTACGACCCATCAATGTAAGTGTTATCGACATGACTGGTGGTTTCCTGTCCATGTATAGCCATTTTATTCAGCTACTTGTACGAACGAATAAGGAAGCGAAGAGACAAGTGTCCGCAGTTCCATGCGTTTGGCATCTGCTCCATCTCATAGTTGTAAGTTTGCAATTTTTCAGGTACCACAGCATTTTTGGTGGAGGATGCAAATTCCCAAAACTTGTAGTAGTACGCACATTTGCCACATTTCACATAAGTTGCCCACTGAGAGCTGGGTCCGGCTGTCGTATCCAGGTTGATTATGGCACATTCATTATGTTTGGACTCAGGTAGCAAGGCATCTCCCATGAACACTCTGCGAAAATTAGATATCTTCAATTTGCGCGCAAACAGTTCTAAATCCACTTTCGTGAGCGGCTTTTTTTTAGCAGAGATTTCATTAGCGTCTCTTCCTGCTATGTTGCTTTTGCACACTTCCGCCTCTTAGGTAGAGAACTTGGCCATTTATTTACCCATGTTGGTAGCTTCCATATTTGCTTTTGTGCCTTTGGCCCACGTACAACTACGTCTGTTTATTCAATGCTGTGTTGTGATGGCTGGGACCATACCACCTGTGGCTCCGATTAGGCCCCCGAGGGCTCCGATTAGGCCTCCGAGGGCCCCGAGTGCAGGCAAAAGCAATGGAAAACAATTTGCTAGTATATGTTTTCTTGGTCTTGCATGCTTTTCTTCCCTTCGGTACCCCTTTGCGTTTCACTTGTGCCTTCCGCTTGCTCTTCGCCCCCATGCCCATCTTCACCGTGACCTTAATCACATTGTAAATGCCCCAGGCTGCAATTTTCTCTCCGAACACAGTGTCTGACGATTTTCTTATCTCGTTGGCTTTTTGCATGAGTATCTTGTCTGTCTGGTGGCATGCTTGTAGATCTTTGTTCAGGGAGTAGGTGATGTCATGTTGCTTGCATGCCTCATCCAGCATGTTGATTCCTGTATCGCAGCATACAAGCATCTTAGCTATCTTCATTCCCCAACCACAAAACTTGTATCCAGGAATGTGCAGCTCGAATGGTAGATTGTTGATCAGCATATCGACGATCCCGCTTCTGACTATGGTCTGACCTCTTCGAGACATCGCGGTGAACCTACCTAAAAACTTATAAATTTGCTCCTTTTATACATTTTTTTAAAGTATCACTGTAGACTTGGAACAGTAAGAACTTAATATGCTAATGAAACATTTGCTTTGTCGTTTCTATGGTAAAGCATTTACAGATTTGCACAGTGTGCATCGATATGAAATAATGACCTGCAGAATGAAAAGTTCAAGTCTGGCATTTCAGTGTAAGCTCTGTCAGAGGTAGATTACTCGGAGTTATATTTTGAAGAGATGTTCACAAATTTACAGCACTAGTTCTCTGCAACCCCCACATGCACTGCAATCAGCACCACAGTTAGCACCACATGCATCGCAGTTAGCAATGCATGCATCGCAGTTAGCACTGCATGCATCGCAGTTAGCACTGCATGCACTAGAGTTAGCCCTGCACACACTGTAGTTAGCACTGCGCCCACTGCAGTTAGCACCACAATTAGCATTGCATGCACTGCATTTAGCACCACATGCACCACAGTTAGCGCCACAGTAAGCATCACACTTCGCACCACTAGATAATAGTGGTAATATACATATTGTCAAGCAAGATGTTACTCTACCCATACTCTTTACTACTGAAAATGGAGCTTGGATTCTAAAAAACAGATAACTAGTAAGCTATATATATATATATGTATGTTCAATGCTGGACAAATATTTGTTAATCATAATTTAGTTGTCAATGGGCAGATACGATTGGTTGATAGGTATGGATTGAAGGATAATTTTTGTTATATAAAGACAATAATTAGTTTTTTTGGAGGGATGTGAGGGGTTGGTGGTAGAGGGGTGAGCAAGGGAATATGGTCTAATCTTATGTTACTCGATTTTTAAGAATGTTTTGTGACTTCTCTGTACTTTTTTATGATTGGGAGAGGGTGAGGCGAGGGTGATGGGATGAGTGTGAGGGTAACATTATATTTTCTTCGATTATTAGAATAAAGTTTTAGATTTTTTGGGATTTTTCTCGATTTCTTTATGATTGGGAAGAGAGGGGGAGGGGTCGAGGCGAGGGCGGTGGGATGGATGTGATGTTAACATCATATGTTCCTCGATTTATAAATTTGTTTTTTTAATTTTTGGGATTTTTCTCAATTTTTTTAATAATTGGGAGGGTTTAGGTGGGGAGGGAGTGAGGTTGGGTGTGGTTTGGTGGGGTGAGCGAGGGTTTGGGTAACTTTATATGTTCCTCGATATTTAGATTTTTTTTTTAGATTTTTGAGATTTTCTAATTTTTTTGGGTTCAAGTTCAAGGTCAAAGACAAAATAATGGGTGAAGGTCAGGGTCACCAATATCTAATATGATGGCCAGGTGCCATCACAACATGGTGGCCCCAGGCCACCCGCCACCTGTGATGTCATCGCAGGCGAATAATCCTAAATCCTGAATCTTTAATCCTGTCCCAGAAGGAACTTTACCCTACTACTGACTATATTTTTATGGCACGCTAATATAATAAATATAAAAGTATAATGCATGTATAAAGACAACTGTAAAGTTTCTGTATAAAAAATTATTTGCTAAAGTGATTTTCAAACATTTTACGCCAAACATTTTACGCCAAAAATAACCCATGGAGTTGAAATGAGGTCTTGAAACTTGTCTTTGGGCACAAAACGTTTCCTACATGCTTTTCAAGGTTAAACACCACTGCAAAGTGTCCCTCAGTTTTTTTAATAATAGTTTTCTGCCAAACCTCTGCAGAGCACTTCATACATGCGCCAGCCATGCAAAACCTACAGTTCAGTGTCTATACTTACAGCGAAGTAATGTCTGACCCGTATTGAAATGCGGATGTTCTAAAATTTTGGTTTCCAAACAACCTCAAAAGGTCATCTTGTTCTAATCTGACCGTATCAATAAAAACTCCTCCATAATAATTAATATAATTGCATAGCAATAGGTAAATATATTCTAATCCAGTCAGTAAAAGGGGGTCTGGAAGATTCTTCTATGCCTCTCCTCAGAAATATATGTATGAAATTCACACAAACAAAAAATTGCTGAGTAAGTATATATATTTTACCTTCACATTATAAATATATAATATAGTAGATGAAATATGTGTAATTTTATAGGGCGCTCCTTATAATCGCCCTCCTTTGTGCGCACTCCTATGTTAATATGCCGCTTTACAAGGTCATGGGTTCGAAGTAGACCAATTCGATCATCCTGACAGTATACGCAACCACCAATATTCCCACAAGAGAGTTTATATATTTATTAATATTAGTAGAATGATTATATGATATCGAATTTATTCATGGACGCTTACACAACTTGATATTTTTTTTTCTTTCACGTGGTCTTTTGTAATATTTTAGGCTTACGTATTTTGTGTTAGTTTAATTTAGTTATTTTGTACGGGTATAGTTTTGTCTCAACCGTGTGTTGGGTAGTTTTGAATGAGAGCAGACGTACTTTAAAGAGGGATAGTACAATTTGGAAATCACGCCCATCTAGCTGATATAACATCATCTACAATTTTGTATTTATTATTTTACTTACGAAACAAATTTTTACCAGTTTATGGTTCTTTAATGGCTATTTTTGTATTACGTTTTCATCATTCGTTGTTTCGCTGGCATTCGTATTCAGCTGCGATGTTTAATCAAAACAATTTTTTTAATCCTTAAACTTTATGTATTATGTTATTTATCAAAAATTTGTCCAGTTTATAAATCTAGTTTGCCACGTTTAAACTACATTAAACTCTAGCACAAAGTTTTCTTTTTTTGTTAAGGTCACATATTGTAACGATTTCGTGACATTGTTTTACTGTAGCTAAAATTACCAACGAAGAGCAAGGTATAGTCTCGACGAAATCTAGACGTCGGTTCGCACGACGAGGGATTTTGCCTTAGCTTATAAAGATGGCCAATCACAGGTCAGCTACGGGCCCCAGCTGTGCTCACAGTTTCTGTGATGGAATAAGGGCAGGGACTGGACCATTTAGAGAATTCATTTAAAAAAAAAGCTAGACTATGATTCAAACACATGCACATTTCTGTTGTGTTTGTGATTGGATCGGAGTTTGTTAGACACGCTTACTTGAACCCCGAGTCATTAACAGACCTGCAAAGAAACAAGCACCGAACACCATGTCACCTGTTCTGAGTTAAAACTTGCTACACAGCGAGGTAACCAGGGCCGTAGACACGGCTGGGGAGGTTCCGGGTTCAACCCCCAACCATAAATATAAAGGACACGTAAAAAAATTAAAAAATATTGTTAGTTACCAGTAAAATGAGAAATAAGGTAGACAAAGCTGGTATAGTATGACAGTAAAAATAAAATAAAATAAATATATATGTGTCTACAGATGATGTTCTCCTCAAGCTCGAATTTGTTTTATAGGCTCTGCTGTATCAATGCATGGACCCCTCCCCCTAAGGAAATATAAATTTCAGCCTACGCCATTGGGGGCAACAGCCAATGAACAGAAAGCTAAGGCTCGAAAATACATAGGGCAGTGGAGTCTAACCTACAGGTTGTTTAAAACGCGAAATTTCCTGTCCTTAAACGTAGGTTATATAATGAAAGCAAATTCAGAAAATACGCACCGCGGAAGAAACAGCTGACGAGCTGGATAATGGTGCCGAGAACACCCCCCTTCCCCTTAGCTAATCACAGGACAATGTGGAAACGCAACAGGAAATAGCTGACAGAGCAAGCTAGGGGCAAGGTGCTACCTTCCCTCCCCGCCCTCAACCTTCAGGAACCAGGGCACGGGTTTTGAAAGGAATTGTTCTGCGTTCTACCACCTCACCCCTCCCCTAATAATAGATACATGTGCTGACACTTAAGGAGGGAGGCTGGCGTGCATAAAAACCCTTTTACGAGAGAAGTGGGATCAGTCAATTATTACCGCCCAGAGACGTTAGTTCGAGAGAGCAGTCAGTTGAATATCGCCACANACCTTCAGGAACCAGGGCACGGGTTTTGAAAGGAATTGTTCTGCGTTCTACCACCTCACCCCTCCCCTAATAATAGAGACATGTGCTGACACTTAAGGAGGGAGGCTGGCGTGCATAAAAACCCTTTTACGAGAGAAGTGGGATCAGTCAATTATTACCGCCCAGAGACGTTAGTTCGAGAGAGCAGTCAGTTGAATATCGCCACACAGAGAGAAGTCAACCACGCCGAGGGGGCCGGGGGCACATCGGACCCTCGGCCACGTCAGTGGGTCAGTAGAACAGCCGTCCAGTGAGACGGCAGCACTTGCGGGCCTTGCCAAGGCCGCACATCGCCGGAGCTCACCCTCCACAGCTGACATCATACCAGCAAGAGTTAAGTATACAATCATCGTCGCGCAGAGAAGCCCCCACTCAACCACGAAGTCGTCAGCAGTTAATACGAGTAGTTAAATTCAAATTAGAGTACCACACCTCTCAAGTGTTGATGTATGTAGTTTTGGTTCAAACTCCAGACAATATATTTGTCCTTCAAAATGAAACAGTAAAAGACTACATTATTGTAAACCCCTTAACCTTCAGGCATCATATAGTCTATGCCGGGAGGACGTAACTACGACGCTATAAGTCACCCTACCCTGTCTTCCACAGTGGCGGTTCAGCGTCATGTTCTTGGAAACCACTCTAATACAAGAATAACAGAATAGAAAAAAAATTTCGAATTATATATAAAGAAAACTTACCGGTACCGAGATTCAAAGCCGCATCCTTTGAGTTACACTGCAAACACTTTACCACATGACCGCTTAATCTTGCAGACGTTTTTTTTTTGTTTTAGATGTATAATTCTTGTATCTTAACTCGGGCAAAATAATAATCATTTCACCTCTTCGGAAGGATCGAGGTCGGCGATTTGAGAAATTAAGTCTGCAGGTGGATTGAAAAAGTTTCACGGCTGGAGTTTTATAATCGTAGAATATATTATTTCATTAACTTAGCATCGGGGTAACAGTTACTAGCATTGCAAACCAAGAACTCATCACGTGGGCCTGTTTCGTTTGTTGCAGTAATAACTGGACAGGAGAAATACACACAGCAGCGTTATCGAATGAGCTAATCATTTCCGGGAAAATAAAGTAAAAAGCGAAGAATTTCTTTACATTTGAAAAATATTCAGAAGAAAACATTTTCCACCCAATTTTATGATTATTAAACAGCACGCCATTTGCAAACACATTCACATGTAATGTGTGAAATAATTATCACAGAATGTAATACAGTAGTAAGTAGATTTGACTCCACGACTTAAAGTGATTCCTGATTATTACAAAAAATTTTGTAGGTATATTACAAATACGGCTCTTGTAACGCTACAAACAATACATTATACATAGGATATTATCATATACTAGCGAACTGGCCCGGTTTCGCCCGGTAACAATTTAGTTTTTAAACCGATACTTTGAAAAACAAAAATGGTTACTGTGGGTCATCCTTAAGAGATAAACATATGCTATCGCGGACTTTTATGTAGACCTTTTTGAGAGCTACAATTCTGGATGCATCTCTTGTGGTTTAGTCAGCGCAAGCCATGTAAGCGCCCTTAAAGCTGTTTTTTACGACTTGATTACAAACAGTTCGACATTTCTCTAGTATCCTTATATTAAATGTAAATTTATTATACATAAAAACATTTTTCAAGAAATTCTCTAAATTATGTTGAAAACCGCATCAAAATCCATTAAGTAGTTTAGAAGTACTAAGCGAATACACAGACAGACGCGGATAAGCCACTTTGTTTTATACTATTTAGAGATTTACAAAGTTTTGTAAATCTTCAAAACATTTCTCAGTAAAATACACAAACTTTTACAGTGTATTACTGGAATACATTTTTTTCAAATACACAAACTCGCGGTCTCTTATCTGCAATTTCTCACGTAGTTTTGATTAGTAAAGAAGTCAAAATTATCAGGTTTGCACGAATTCGCGGATGTCCTGAGTAAAATATGTAACAAAATAACTGAAATAATAACAGATACAGTAATATAATAATTATAGACGTGTTCCACATCTACGTTATTTGGCAGATCGCAACTAAGGGAAACAGTGGTTCTTAAAAAAAAACAATTAACGTCCTTTCGTGCACAGATGTCGACAGTCTGAAGAACAACAAATTTTCATTTAATAATTTCCCCCGCAGAGAGTTTTGTCTGGCATTGTCAGGTTGGCAGGACTTGAAGTGACAGCGATGTCCCAGAAATACGAAACACGCACTCACCAAGAAAACTTTATTTAGTTTTTAACTGAGTTCTGTGTGCTGCAGCCACATCGCTCCATTTGACTAAGAAAGAAAAGTAGATACAGACAAGGGCTTGGGAATTGGCTCGGTGTTTTTTATTATATGCGATCTATGTAGTTTCGTTTGTTTAAGCACTGTTCCTCGGAACACTAGGTTCAGGGTTCGTATCAGGGCAAGCAATGCGCCATTTTTAAACGTGAGGCAAGGTTGAATTTGCATTTAACCCGTTCGGCCATACATTAATTAGCGAGCCGAAGTGTTGCAATCGAGTTGTATTTAGGTGTGCACTGTACTTGTGTCTAATGTACGTTCTGCAACGAGTGAACAACGTGCTGCGTGTCCAAATAAGTTATAATCAGTCATTTATAAACGAGAGATGTGGTAACGTTCATCTATAAGGATACCCGTCTGGAATACTCTCAAGACATCGGGTACTGATTGCTCGCTGCGTACAGCACTGTTCATAAATATCCTTCACGTGCAGCATGTCCACGATCGTGAATTCGGCGGCTGAACGGGTTGAACCTCGCGCTGGTCAGTCAAGTGGCGTGAAAGACGTTAGTAAAGCCATTCAACTATAACACTGTTATTTCCTTACCTACAGCAATCGCTATCTACGAGTACACAGGATATTCGGAAACTCAGTGCTCAAACTCCAGACGTAGATTATTTGGGCCAATAGTACGCGAAAGCCCTATGCACTTTCATCCGCAAACACATTTCTATATCAGATAGTTGTGTTCAAAGTCGCGGCGTACAACACCTGGAGAGCAAGGCGGTGCGATCATGAGTGTAAGACAAGTTGCATAAGTCACACAGCCTTGTTCTGCAGATGATGTACGCCCGCAACTTTAAACACAACTATTTGTTACAAAAATACTGTTACAAAACGCTTGAGAGGCGTATCTGAGTTCGTGAGAAATGGAGGTCTTAATAAAAATAAAATTACTAGTTTTTATATCTAATTTATTCACACAGCTATTAATTTACAGCATTAAATTATACATCTCCGATATTTCTCATTTTATTTCCCAGTGAGCGCAACATTTAATCTCTTTTTGAACTCTTATTATCGTTCTTCTTAATGTCTCTGTTTGGTTAAAGTTAATTAACTTATACTCATCATTAACACACTTTCAGTCTACCTGTTGCCATCACTTTAACTGTCTTTCACTCACGCATCCAGTCCAATAGTCTAGCCTGCCAGTCACTCTCTTCACTGCTCCGATGCTCGCAGTCGCAAATTCTTCTCCCGCTGGTCACTTCGGCGTTACCCGTTACTCTTCTGACTCGTCGTACAATCGCCCAGACTCCCGACTCTCATAAACATCAACTCGGAGGCCGGACGCGCTTTTATAGTCGCTGACCTTGACATGGAAGGTTCGCCGCACCCCGAGTCACTCTGAGAGGAAACCAGGGCAGTAAACCACTAGATCATTCTCCAGATAAACGCAGAAATTCAATAAAACCAAGGCCAGGAGCGCGCGTGCCGCAAAAGGGTTATCACGGCGCAATGCAGAGGTGTGCGCGGCGGGATGCTTTGTGTAACAGATACGCGCTTCTTGGTTTGTCGCTCGCCTGCCATTCGAAAACATTCCATTGACTTGCCGCCTGTTATCACATCATTACTCTGTCCTTCACTTCTGCTCGCTCACGCGTGATGGGCCAAGGTCAATGCAGACCACCTACATGTAACAATACGTTTCCGGATATAAGTGTACAGGAATTTTTGTGTTATTATTGGTCCAAAGCAACTATGTCCGAAGTTTGGGCACTGAGTTACCGAACATCCTGTAGAACTTCTAAGCTTCTATTTTGAGGTCTAAGTAGAATGGCTATTAATGGAGCACTATACCAGACTATACCATACTCAGAACGCATTAAAACGTTGTAAACACACTACCAAATTTGTTATGGAAATACGATTTATATCGTATATTAAGAAAAACGCATACATTTTTTTTAACTGTAAAATATTTTGCTAGACTTTACTTGTTCGAATGTTTAAAAAAAATCATTAGATCAGTATATTTTTAATAAAAATTTAAGAGTATTAAGATTCTGGGTGCTTCAGAAAGCACATTTTGCAATAAAACTTGTGTCAAGTAGGACCATAAAGCATATATTGGTACAAATATTAAAATAATATTTTTCAGGCGTGATTTTATGGATATTTATTTAATTATAAAAAATAAATTTCGTGGCTGAAATGGACGTCCAAATTGTCGTGTAACGGCTTTTGAGTAGAAGTCTTGCTGACCCCCTTCGCGAGCGCCTACCAGTTGACACATGTCACGAGGCACGTGGACAGCCAGAACGGATCGCAGTTAAACGTGTCAAGATTGTGCCGAGTAAGAGCTGGCATATCGCCGGAGCACCCGGATAGTGCTACGTACATACGTAGGAAAGCGGGAGAAATCGCAGAGCCAAGCAAGAGCACCTCTAGCTTCACACCTGAGAAAACAGCTGACCAATTGAAAGTGGGGGGCCACGAATAATCCTCACCCCTACCACCCTTGTAGCCAAACCGCGGAAAAATAAGCTGAGATGGTAAATTCAAGGGGCAGATCACCACTTCTCCCGCCCCGAACCTTCACGAACCATGTCACGTGGCTGAATGGCTTTGTACTGAAGGCAACCACCTCCCCCTTCCCCCAATAAGAGACACACGTGCCGAGACTTAGGGAGGGAAGCTGGAGAGCATATAAGCGAATTTACGTGAGAAGAGAGGCACAGTTCATTATCACCGCACCGAGGGAAGAGTTGCGTCAAGGAATCGCGAGAGGACGTGAGCACGAGCACAGAACAGCAGTCCAGTGAGACGACACCAAATGCGGGCCTTTTCCAAGGCCTTCCACTTCACCGGAGCTCATCCCCAGATTACAGCATACCAGCACCAACAGCAGAGTAGTTAAGTATCAAGTCGCCACCCAGAGAAGCCCCCCTCCACCCGGAAGTTGCCCCAGTTAATACGAGTAGCCAAATTAGAGTACCACACCTCGGAAGTGTTGCTGTATGTTGCTTTTGTTCAAACTCGAGAGAATATAATTATCCAGTTAAGTGAAACGTCAAAAGACTACCTTATTGAGAAACCTTTAACCTTCTAGGCACCTTATAGTCTAAGCCTGGAGGAATTAACTACGACCCTATAAACCACCTATATTCCACAGGTGGGGAATAGCGTCAATATAAACAATTATTAAATAACTTGTAAACATTATTTTATTTTTTTACATGCGGCCTACAACCAGAGTAATTATTATTATGATCTTGCTTCATGAAGGTTTTTTCTTTTCCAAAAAGATGCTTTCTAAACCATCCAGAACGGAAATACGCTTCAATTTTTTATTTAAAATACACTTATTTTATTATTAAAAAAATATTTAAGTGAATACAATTTAGCAAAATAGTTTACAGTGTTACAATAAATATGCATTCTTCTTTCATACGCAACATAAATCGTACTTTTAGGTCAATTTTTTTAGTGTTTGTACTAATTTTTAACGAGTTCTGTATGTTCGGGTATAGGACTCCTCGAAAGCCAGTATAGCAACGCTTGAAGGAATTGGGGAGTGAATAGGCCATAGCCTGTTGTAAGGAACTGGGGAGTGAATAGGCCATAGCCTGTTGTAAGGAACTGGGGAGTGAATAGGTCATAGCCTGTTGTAAGGAACTGGGGAGTGAATAGGTCATAGCCTATCGTAAGAAACTGGGGAGTGAATAGACCATAGCCTGTTGTAAGGAACTGGGGAGTGAATAGGCCATAGCCTATCGTAAGGAACTGGGGAGTGAATAGGCCATAGCCTGTCGTACGGAACTGGGGAGTGAATAGGCCATAACCTGTCGTAAGGAACCATCCCAACATCAGATGCGCCGAGAGAAAGGCTAGTTCCAGCCAACAAAATACTTGTCTCTATACGACAAAACATATATTTGGTTGCCCCAACAAAATATTTTCATGAGGAAACAAAACTTTGGAAAGCAGTAAAAAAAATTTTTTTCATTTAACCCAATACACACATAAATTAAAAAAATCTCTATGTGGGGCCAAAAAAATATACTGTTGATAAAATATCGAATTGAATCAACTGTAGGTATATCTTTGCTCGGCCACTCATTTTAATGCCTTCGTTAGAAAATTGTTTTTGTGACAGTTAGCATTGTAAAGTACTTTATTAGTGCATTTATTGATCCTTTTTAACAGTGTAAATATCACAATGAAACAAGTCTTGACAAAAAAAATTGAATATTAAAGCTGTAAAATGTGAAAATATTTATTTACGTACGTTGTCCAGTATTTAAAATGCATGCATTAAAAAAAAAGTTCTAATTTCGCCAGTTGACAGTTTAGCAGACGTTGCTAAGGCGTAGCGTTCGGGTGCAATGGTCCACGTTCGAAACGCGGTCGTGTTTCACTTATTTTTGTAATGAACGAAACTTTTTAATCTACGAAGAGTCAAACAAATCTCCAGATGCACCAACCATATATTACAGTTTAGGACAACCAAATAAGAACAAAAATTTTTTTTCAACTACAAAATATTTAACTGTCCCTATACAAACATTAATTTGGTTGCACCCAAAAAAAAAACTTTTATTTATTCAACAAAACGTTGTTTTTCAGTGTGGCCGTACCGGGAATGTAACGAAGGTCCTCCAGAATGAGATTCTGAATGTTTACCACTGAACCATCTCGCCACTCGGTGCAGTTCAAACAGCACGGCGTTATGCAAATTTGAGAGCTTGGTTTTGAAGCAGCGTGCACCGAGATAAAGGTTTGTTCAAATCAACAAAATGCTTGTTCGTATACGTCCGAAAAAAAATTAGCAGTTACTCTAACGATATATTTTGCCGACTGAATAAGATTTGACATGCAATGAAACTGATTAATTCAGCTGACAAAATACACACTCGAACTGACCAAACCGTCTAGTGGGGCCAACAAAATCTGCCTGACATAGAAATTTTTGGTTGAATAAATTTGTATAGCTACAGTAGGTAAAAACACAAATGCAATGTCGGCTCAAATGAACGTTTCTCCCGACGTGGCTCGGGGTGCATACAAGTAGTCTTGGACCAGGACAATCAAAGTTCCCGGTGGAACCGGCGCTTTCCTCACCAAACCTCCCCTCCTGGTGGCCGATACCTATTAAAAGGTCATACCAGGAGCGCTTCTTTCTACTGTACGTTAACTCCCGCAAACAAAAGCTAGATCGGCTCTTTTGTTTCGCAGGGCGCCACCGGGAACTTTGAGTTTTGAGTCCGTCATACTGGTCCGAAAAGAATGTAAAAACACAAAAGCTAAATACTTACAACGCAATACATTTAAACACTACCGCGCTCGCGCTTCTCCTACACACGAAAAGTTAAGTATGACGGCATTCCCTTAGCACGTTCTCGGCCCAGTGCAACCAGGCTGTGTCGGACCAAGATTTGGGAAATAGCTGGTAGCCAGGATTGTTTCCTTGGACCAGGACAATCAGGTTGAGTGGAGAGATTAAGGCGACTCTTTAACATCGATGTCTTCAGAGCTGACGAGGGTGAAACGAGGTGGAGTATGGAGTAGCGCCGGAACGCGAGGACGGGGGGAAAACGGGAGATCCCCGAGAAAACACGGGCACGATTATCACACGCGAAAAGCTTGGCGACCCCTGAGGGAATCGAACCCGGGTCGCCTTGGCGGAAGGCGAGTGGCCTGGCCACCACACCACCGCGGCCCAGGTTAGGAGGAGGGGACACCACGTGGTGTTGCTGTGTGTCCCGAAGGACTGCTGGCTTGCGGAGGTGTTTCACCAACTGCACCANCCGGGCGTCATGGACCACGGTAGACTGCCGGAGAATGAAGAGCGAGGGGGGGTTGGTTGGTCGGCGGACGCACTGCATGTCGGCTGCGGTGGAGCCGGCGGCGAACCGATCCTTCCCCATTAGGGCGGACCACAGAGACCGCAGCGCATCATCGACGGGCGGTACGCGCCTCTCCACTTCCCCCCCGGTCCATCCTCCTCTTCAGCGGAGCAATCAATTCACCGGCACGATAATGGAATGCCGCCGCGCTCGCCCCGGGGTAACACCGAGATATGGGACAGCTCGTCCGGACTGGAGATTTAAGAGCGGCAGCTGATCTCGCCCACCCAGGATAGTAAACAACGAACCCCCCAGGCACCTCGCTTTCCTCCAGTTACCTTCAGGGGCCACGGTGGCGTAGTGGTTAGACTACTCGCCTCCCCCCTCCTCCCTTCCCAGGCGAACCGTGCTCGATTCCCGGTGGGGTCGCTCGCCGGATTTGATTTTCGCAAGTGGGAATCGTGTCGGACGATGATGCTGGTTGGCGGGTTTTCTCGGGGATCTCCTGTTTCTCTCTCCCTCCCCCGACTATGCATTTGTAAGACCTCGATGTTAAGAGCCTACCAAATCCCTCCAGTTATGAGGCGCCGCGTACCTGGAGCTTGAATTGTGTTGTAGAGTCTCTGGCATTAAACTTGTTCCCATTACACAAATGTACGAAAAGAAAACACACTTATGATGAGGTACGAATAATACTGTTATACACCACGCAAATGCTATTTCCGAGTACTACAACGTGGCTAAGTACGGATTTTCACACTGCTGTATCTAACACTAAACTGCTTCGAAACATACAAAACAATTATAAGAACCTGCACTGAACTTGGCTTCAGACTTTCCAGCAATAAAATGATAGGATCGTCGCTAAGTCGCATAGGTACACGCAACATGACGGCATCACTGCACGCCAGTTCAGAAGATCCTGGACCAGAACCGACGACACTTTAAATACACCCTGCGACCGGAAAGGAGTCAGTCTTTGTGGTAGCCATCTGGCTGACATGCGGTGATAGGGAAAAGTCTGGTGCAGCGCAACGGAGAGGACGGTCGAGGGTGGAGGGTGAGAGACGGCGGGCGGGTGTGTGGTGTGGGCGGATGAGAGGTCGTGATACCCGAAGAGTAGAGTATCACTGTGCACGAGGGCGCTTGGAGCACTCTATAACATTCCGGACTGGTGGAGTGTGGACTGGATTGAGGTGGGGCAGAATGAATGTGTGATATGGACTTTATTGCAAACATCGGCACTGTCAAACATGGACATACAGTTTGTAAAACAATTCAATATGTTTTGAAACACTGTTCGCTGGGACTGATTTTAGTAATTTCATCGCATTAATTTCTTTAAGGGTAATTATGAATTGTAATGATTAAATTTATTAATTGTAAATATCAAGTGATATACAGTTATTGTAAGATATTAAGTTGAAAAAATTTTCTTAGTAGTGTTTGTAAATAAATGAGGAAATTGTTATTAATTCTTTTACATAATTAAGACCATCGCCCTTTAAAGAACCTGGCAATGCCCACTGACCTTGAAAAATTATAACAATATTTTCCATAAGTTGCCAACACACCAATTTTCTCACTGTTATTATTAACGTTAATTATAAATATAATATAATTTATTAATAAAGTAAAAAAATACAATGTCAATTTAACCAAAAATAAGGAACTTTTATTTTCTTTAATATCAACAGAATAATAAAACGCGTGTGATACATAAGATAATTTGGAAACAACCAAACACCTCATAGATGGTGGTGATTTTTCAAAGGTTTGACTCAAAAAGAGTGAATAAACCGCGAATAAGCTATATTTGTTCAACGAGTGTTTGTTTGGGAAAGTGATCCTCCAGACATAACAGCAAGCCATCGCGCGCGAGGTTTTCCACTTGTCGGAGGACGGCCTGTAGTTTCTCGGGTGTAGCGGAGGGGCAAGCAAGGGGGGTTGTGGCCGGGGGTGGACAGCTTGAAGCAGGGATGGTGGGGGAAGTGGGGTGAGTCCCAGGGGATTATGAGCCTCGGTTGCGGCCGGCTTGATTGTGGCCGCTAGGTCTCGAGCCGGCNGCTGGAGGAGGTCGCACTTTCGCTCTCCGCTATGTTGTGTTTTCTCTTTATGTACCATAACCATTGCCCTAGACGCGGGGGAAGAGGGTGTTACAGGTTCATGTAAAGTCTATTTTTAAGAAAAAGCACCTGCATTTCGCTACCTTGCAACAAAGCGATGATTTGAGCCATCCCCGATTTGGTGAGCGTCTACTTTGTCAATTCATCAATCACATTGTTCTTAAAGTATTTACCTAATCATTCTATTGATGGTTTTCTTAATATATCTGGCATATAACCGTAAATAAATAACATTATAAAATTGTAATCGTTCAGAAAATAGATGGAGTATTATTAAACATGTATGTCCACAGATAACTGAATCAAAGTTCTGCATTATATCATCATTAAAATAAATTTCGTTATTTTTTAAGTAATAAATTAATTCTGTCCAGATATTACCTTCGAATGAATAAAAAGTATTAACCATCATTTTTAGTTTCATTATAACCCAGTGAGTGTCAAGGGTTTGGTAAAATGTCTAAATTAACTTAAGTAAATAACTTTTTGTTAATTTTATTTGGTAATTCGTTTATCATACAAACATCTCTAATAGGTTTAATTTTTTACATTTTGTATATAATTTATATATCAATATTAGATAAGGCTGTTAAATTAAATTTTTTTTTCGATCTATCTTTTCTTTTGTTTTGCAACTCCTTCACCAAAATAATTCTTTTCTGTAACAAAATAATGTATATGTTTCTCAATTATTTTTCTTGTTTGTTGGTTCGATTACTCTCCCCCCC